>JBCJKH010052288.1:18287-38698 GCA_039877255.1 Loriculus beryllinus
AAGCTTGTCCCTGTTTCACACACTCACTCAGTTGCTTCCTGTCCCAGCTGTGAGCAAATAAAACTCACCCACCCTAACCCAGCCCTTTGCAATTGTGCTTGCCTGGGAATCAGATTCCTCTCAAGATAAAAAAATAAAAAAAAAAAAGTCCATTAACTGGAAATGAAGGACAAATGTAGGATAAAGTACATCCTTTATCTTACATTATAACTAGTGTGATAGCCTAGTTATAAGCACAAAAGCACTTGGAGTCTTGAAGTAAAAACAGAGACCTTAGGTGTATCCCACCAGAAAGTACCAGAAGATACAACTTCTCCTGAAGGGGAAGAAAAAGCAGCAAGCTTGCTAAATCTGGAAGTCATTTACTTACCAGCTTGAAGTCCCAGCCCCAAAGATGTGCCCTGTGGCACAGAAGAACACACCGCTATTAGAGAAGTTGCTTTAACACTTCTGTCAACTTCCCTGTTTACTTCTATAAACTTCCAACAGTCAGGTAACTCTCAGGAGTCAGGGTCTGGATCTTCAAAACTCACGAGCTGCAGCCACACAAAGCACAGCTGGCTGCCTATGCTGAGGTCTGCACATGCTACATCAAAGGCTGCTTGACGTTTACTTGGTGTTCTTAATTCCGTGTCAATCTGTCGGGCATCGGGAGACGGCAGCCATCTCCAGCTACGGCACTGGCCGGGATGAGTCCGGGCTGTGCTGCACCATGGCATGACGAACAGGGAATGTCATCGAAGGGACAGGCCAGCATGTTTCCCAGCAGCATCCCTCCTGCGGGGTGACCTCTGGGGGCTGCACACAGACAGCAGCAGGCTGGCTGCTGCTCTGTATCTGTATCAACGGCACAAGCTCCTTCCAGTTGTCCCCACCTGCTGCCTCTCTGGAAGGGAGCCCAGGAGGCAGCAGACACTGCCTGCTTACCACCCGCCACCATGAGATGCGGCATCCATAGAGTCCTACAGTGAGACATGCCCCACTCCCAGCATGCAGCCCAAGCACCCTGCCCCATTAGTCACTGTGGGCACCTGCTCACCAGCACACACCCATCGAAGCAACCACAGCCTGGCACACTGCTTCACCTGCAGCCTGTTAGTACCTAAGCACAGCCCCGCCACCATGCAAACTGCACGGTATAGTTACTTGTCATTGACATCTGCTGGGGTGGCATCTGACCTTCCGTTTGTGACACTAGGTGGGAATAAACGTGGGTTAGCAAAGGTGGGAAACCACAGAGCAGATAGGGTTTGCTGTTCTCCAAACAGGGGTTGTGGGAGGAGTCTCTTGGTCATGGGATGCTGTGACCCCAGACTGCCTGCTGCATGGATCTGCTGGTGTGGTTGAGCTTTAGGAAGCCACCTTGTCCCTGCATGGGCAACTTTGTCTGTGCAAGAGACCAGCAGGATTTGGTTCACTGACACTGAATCAAGAAGGAAAGCTCCTGCTGAACAAGTGAGCACCCCTCTGGTAGCCACCACCTGGCCCACCCACAAGAAGGGACCCACAGCTGGTTGCTCCAGCAATGCTGGTTTCAGAAGCACTGAAATAGAGAAGGGCTGCAGACTGTCCAGTGCTTGATATCCAACCCAAAAAGGATGCAGGAGTGCTGGGAGCAGCAACTCACCGAGGGATGGCGGGGATGCGAGTGCCATTTTCATCCACAAAGTGTCCCCCTGCATTGAGAACCCAGCAGTGGTGCAGGGACATCAAGGCATGCCGGGCTGTTGTGGGATTGTCCTTGCCATTCTGGCTGTCTGCATTCTTCAGGGGAGAAAACTCATCCTCACGCAGCACCTCATATACTACAAACTTCCTGGTGGAGGAACAGGGGTAGGAGGGTCAGGTTTGGGAAATGTTCTTCCCTGCCAGAGTGGCTGTGCTGGGGCCACAGCAGTTGAACCTAAGTCATGGCCCCCAACACCCACTGGCTGTCCTCACAGCCACCAAAGAGAGAGGGGAAGACCTGGGCTGCAGGGTCAGTACATGTTCCTCTGGTCCAGGTGCAGGGTGCTGCCAACCTAGGGGCACACAGCACCTGTCCCTCCTTCTGCTCATGCCAGGGCACAATGGTCCACTGCCACTGAACAGCATCGGGGCTGACATCCTATTCTGATCCGAGGGGACTGCCAATGAGCACAGCCTTTGGTGCAATCCCTCCCTACAGACTCTCAGAGCTGCCCAAATGAGAGCCAGCAGCCTGCTCTCAACAGAGAAAAAAATGGCATACTTGGAAAACTGGAAGATGTCGAAGACAAACTTTTCCATCTTTATCCCATTGGGCTTCTCTGGCTGGATCAGCTGTCCTGTAGTGATGTCCACATGTGGAATCTTCTTCTCAGCTACATGGTGCTGCAGCTGTGGCTCATATGTGCTGTAATGGGCCAAGAAAGAGATGTCACTCACCTGAGCAAGGCAAGCCTCCAGCTCCCCAGCTTGGACACTGCTGCAGCAGGACAGCTGCTCTGCCCTGACCCCCAGACCCAAGGCACAGGCTGCTCATCCCCACGGCAGCCAGGAGAGAACGGCCCCGCATGCCCTGGCATCAGCAGCCAGCAATGGCTAGGGAAAACCTCATCTCAAGGAAAGAACCTTGCAGACTGACCCCTACCTGGTCAGGCCATGCAGGGAGAGGCCAGAGACCAGATTGTGAAGGCCTCACCCCAGCGCACATGCAAACAGCTGGAGTTCAACCAGCAGAAAGCAAGGCATAGGTAGCTAGGTTGTCAGCTCTGCACAGCACCCGCGCTCCTCCTCCAGCACCCCAGCAGACCCTTACTTGACTACATCTTTCAGGAAGGCAGTGGTGAAGTAGTGATTGGCGATGTTGCCTGCATTGAAGAGCAGCCGCCCATCTGGGCCCCGTTTCTGGGCAGTGGCCAGGGAGATCTCGCTGTACTCCACCACCTGGTAGACACCATCCACTCGGCACACCACGCCGACCGGTTCCGTGGGGTTGGTCTTCTCCACCACCTGCCCAAGGGAAGCACTGTCAGGGGAAGACCTCCCAGAGACCTGCACTTCAAATATACTGCCTTATATCTAGCATCCCCCATGGAGGTTTTTTTCTGTGCAGGACAGCATGGGTAATGCAGGGATAGGCATAGTGGAGCTCCCTCTCCCTGGAGAAGGGTGAGGTGGCAGGGACGGGTGATAGGGTGTCAGGGACACCCAGAGGGTACAGGCAGGATTTGGCACCATGCCTGTGGTTGGCAGGGGGCATGGATAATTTTAGCACCCAGTCCACATGTGAACAGCCAGCTTGCTGTGCACAAGCAGAGCCATCCCCCTACACCTGACCTCCCTCCTCTTCTTGTACACCTCCCTTTGGGCAGTGGGACCCTCCCAGCAAATCCCTACCTGTCACTGATGCCACAGCAGGGCAGCATGCAAGGACACTGACTTCCTCCTTTCTGCATGCTAGGGTTATTTCCTCCTTCTCTTACATACGCAAGGAGGAGGAACTGCTTTCCCTTTCTTAGTTTGCTCTTTGAAAGCTTAAAGGCCAGCAAGGCCTCTCACCTGTTTGGCAGAGCTAAGCCTAATGCAAACACAATCACATAGCCCCTTTGTCTGCTAATCCAGCCTTTAAATAAAGCTTTGGGTGGGTAACCTCTCACCCAGGAGACACAGGGCTGGGCTCAGCAGTCAACTGCACCTGCTGTGTCTGGTCTGGTGTACAGGACATCACATCCCAGGACAGCTGGCAGCCTGTGGCAGGGATCCCGGATGTCCACGCTCCCTGCAGCCTCAAACAGCTGCCCAGTATCTGAGACTGACCAGCCTGCACAGGGCTCTGCAGCACCTATTGGCCCCAGGGACTAAGGGACGAGTGAGCCTTGGGGCTGTCAGTGCTACATCCCCATGCAAGACAGGAGGGAAGCAGCACCAAGCAAAGGTGACATCCCACATTCCCTGGGGTGCCAGACACAATGCAATCTCCTGGTGCTTAGTTATCCCTCCTGGCTGCAGCAAGCCAGGGGAAGAAGGGTGAGGAGTCAAGGAAGTCAGGCCCAGATCAGGACAGAGTGCACCCTACTCCAAGGAAGCACTTCCTGCCTGCCCCAAAACCATACCTTGGCCCCACAGTCTGCTCCCTTCTCCAAGCAGAACCCAATGAACCTGGGGTCAGCCACCTTCACCAGGATGTTATCCACGCAGTAGACATGGACACTCTGCACGCCTCTCCGCTCCATGTCCTCCACAATGCCATGTGCTGCCAGGGCCCGGTACAGGCCCCCATTGCCATCTGCAGAGGGAACAAACTGTTGGGGGCTGCAGCAACACCTGGCTGTCTCATCTGCCAGCCACGCTCATCCTCCTTTCCCCATGGAGCCAGCATGGAGGGTCACCAGCCCAGCCATACCCCACCCTGGTCCTCTCCGCCAAGACAGACACCTCCCAGACTGCGTCATCCCCAGGCCACGTCATGCTGTGAGACTGCCCCGTGCAGGCTCCAGCTCCAAAAACTTGTCCTCAGCACTGCGTCTCACCCCCCTGCACCTCTCCTGCCAGCTCCTAGGCACCGACCTGGCGCCATAGCAATCTTGCCCTTCTCCTCCAGCAGGATTTTCCCATCAAAACCCAGAGCAGGCAGCATGCCCTGCTGGAAGAAAATGACGTTTTCCTTCTTCAAGCCAAAATAGTGATGCTTCACAAAGAATTCCTTGGTCGACTCCATAGTCCGGCCACTTGTCATGATGTACCTGTTGCAGTGCAGAAAAGACCTGATGAGCAGGGAGGAGAGACATGGTCTCATACTCCTCAACCCAAACGTGGGGAACTGCTTCAGTCTGTAACACTCGTGACAGCCTTCTTCCCCCAGCAAACATTTAGAGGGATCTGACCTGTGGTGATCCTGCCTTTTTGGCAAGCAAATGAAGGGCTTCACTCCTCCTTGCAACATACATCTCCAGAATGCTAACACGCCCTGTGCAGAGGGGGACAGCCAGCTGCAACCTATGACACCAATCTACTGCTCATACACCACCACAGGCCCCCACCTCCCAGAGCCCTGACTCATGTGGCTGCAGTCCCATGTGGTGACACAACAGATGCTCAAGGCCTGTTGGGTTGAGCCTATCATGTGGCACCTACCGGTGGTCCCACAGTGTGGAGCTTACCAATTACCACCCGGTGGTCCTGGACCCGCTGACTCCACGGGCCATACCAATGGCAACAGCACAGCAGCAGGAGAGTCTGTGCAAACCCACGGGCACTTGGGCTGTCACAGGGGTCTGCACCAACCCACGGGCTCGTGAGACTTTGGCATGCTGAGGCCAATAGAGCCCATGCCAACCCGTAAGAGCTCATCCCACCAATGCTAGCAGGACACCGCTAACATCACCCCGCATTTCATCCCAAGGCCACCCCAGGGATGCCGGCCACCGAGAGCAGGGTGCTCACCAGGGGATGTTGCAGGGGGTGCCATGCTGCTCCTCCGCCAGCTGCTGCAGCCGCCGCAGGCGCTGGGCCTGGAGGTGGAAGAGCGTCTTGCGGGAGGGCAGCCCCACGTCGCACATGCCCTTGGGGTAGGGGACGCCGAGGCGAGTGCCCTGCCCGCCGGCCAACAGCAGCGCGGCTACGCGGCTCCCCGCGATCTCCGCCAGCCCTGCGCTCGGGAAGGAGAGCACACACGCGTGGGGCCCGCCGCGCCGGCAGCGGCACCGCACCGCGCCGGGCCCCGCCGCCTCCCGCACCTACCGCGGCTCTCCCAGCGCGGCAGCAGCTCACGGTCGCGGGAGGCACTGCCCAGCACTTCCCGCGGCACCGGCTGCATCCGCGCGTCCAGCCCGGCCGCCGTCGCCTCCGCCGCACCGCCGGCGTCCCCGCGGGCGCGGCGGAAGAAGCGGTTGATCTCGGCCACGTCCATGTCGCGCAGCTCCGCCGCCAGCGCCCGGCGGGCCTCGGCGCTCAGCTCGGGCCAGAAGCGCAGCACGTGTGCCTGCCCGCCCTCCGCCAGCCGCTGCCCCAGCGCCGCCACACCGCCCGCGTCCTCCGCCGGCTCCATCCCGCCAGCCCCGCGGAGCCGCCGCGCCCCCCCCGCCACCCCTTTATAGCCCCCCGCCACCGCGGCGCCGCCAATGGCAGGCGGCGGCCGCACGCCCCGCGCCCTCACTGGCCGCGGGTCGTGGCGTCACCGCGGCGGCTGCGCCCAGCGGAGCCAATCGGAACTGCCGTTGCGGCGGCGCGCGCGCAGGCGGCTGCCATGGCAACTTCCGCCACGTCAGCGCGCGGCCCCGGTAGCGATCAGGGGCGGGGTCGGTCCCGGTACCACGGCGCCCGCCGGGAATCTCCGGAAGAGCCGCCCGTTCCCGCTGTGGCAGCACGCGGAGGCAGCACGGGCACGGCAGGGCGCTCCGGGAGAACGGTGTGCACACTGCGGGAGCTGCAGCAGCGCCGTCCTGCAGCTGCAGAGGAGGGGGGCGCAGGGGAAAAACAGCCGCCAAAATCCACCCAAAACCCGCCCCAGGCGGGCAGCCCTCACCGTCAGCCGTGCCCCGGGAGCCTGCCGGGGTCAGCCCCAGCGCCCACCGCGGCAGCGTTCCCTTGGCCCATGTGGAGTCATAGCGGGTTGCAGCCAAACACTCCCCCCGCTTAGGCCCTCCTGGATCCGGATCCGCGTACCGCTGGCGGCTGCAGAGCATTGTGCAACCCCCGGTATGTCCCTGTGGATCATCCCGCGTCAGCCGGGTCGGTTTTCCGCTGACTGCTATCATTTGGGGATGATATCACTGCGGAAACCCTTACGCCAGAGCGAGCGAGAAAGTGGCCCTGTGCGGCGTGAGTAAGCGGTGCTGCCGCAGGAGCCTGAGCTCCGAGAGACAGGGAGGGTACACGGCCGGGTCTGACCGGGCAAAGGTCACCCTAGCAGGCAACCACGTCCCCACAGCCGCTGGTGCCACCATGGCTGGGTGACAGAGAACTATGTGGCACTTCACCAGGGGTCCCACAAGAAAAGCATGCTGGACAAGGGCTCCATACTGAAGCATCATTTATTAATCACCTGTATCAAGCACACATCTGCTCAGCAATGGTGCATGATGGGACACAACAGCTGACATCTAACCCGAAGGGAGGCACGTGGTTACAGTATCCATCACAGCAGGAAAAAGTGTACTGAACCCCCTGGAGAGACAACCTGGGTGCAAGAGGGTGCTCAGGCTAAGGTGTTAGGAGGCTGGAGACCAGCAAGAATAAAATTAAGAATACAGCTAAGATCAGAGCTGACTTGTGCTTTGGCCAGTGATTTAAAAACCAGTTACCCTCCTTGCATATAGTAAAGAGGTGGAAGTGCAAAGAACTTTCTCCCTCACTGCTCCCACAGCCACTGGTGGCAGAGGAAGGATTACTTTTCTTTGATTGGCAGTGACAATTTGTGTCAGATCAGCCACGAAACCCAACCATCACCAAGAAATAACTGAGCGCCACTGTGTTTCCCATTTACACACATGCTCCAAGAAGTGACAGCCCCCTGGACTGCCTCCTTCCAGGTAGGAGGCCCAGGTCTGGGACATCCCACCAGAGCTGCACCAGCCTCCCCTGGCTTGTCTTGAGGCTTCATCTTTCATCCGTTTCTCCCTCAGATCTCTCTCACAAAAGCAGCTTGCAGGTTTCACATCTAGCTGTCACCTAGCCAAGACTACACAGGTTGGTGCTACACCAAGGGCTATTGGGAGGGAGCTGCATCAGCAGCACGGAGCAGGAGACCCAGCAAGCATCCAAACGGAAAGCCTCAACACTTCTGCAACTAAAGCAGGCAGTAATTTGGAGATGGGAAAGCCAGGCCCATCCAGGCACACACCACAACAGATGCCTTGGATTGAATCACAATGCACACTTCAGATACTGACAGCTTTTAGCAGGGCTGAAACTTATGCCAAGCCACCAACAGATCACTGAGACACCAGAGTGGGCTTCAGTTTGATAGAAAAGGTTTCGGAGGCAGAGAGTTCATGATAATGACAAAATGCTTCTGCTCTGAGGAGCTTCTAAAACTCCCTGTACCACAGAGCCTACAGAGGGAAGCTGGGGGCTGGATCCAGTGACAATACAGAGATCAGCATCTTCAACTCTTAATAGGAATAAATTTAAAGCAGTAGCTGTGAGGTTTTTGCCCAGCTCCATCCTCAAGCCCGGTCAATGAGCATCCGGAGAGAAAATGTGGCAGCAGGAGTGTGCACCTTGAAGATTTATTTAGCTCCTATTAAAGCAGTTGAACAAAACCCCAGCCAGACTCTCGTAGAACAGCATTACCATGCTGCAGGAACAGGCTGTAGCTCCTCTCTACAGATTCATCCTGGCATGGCTCTCTATCTTTAGTTACAAATCCAAAGCATAATTCTGATCAAAAAAGAGATATGCTTGAAAGAAGACAGAGCAGCTCACAGTCCTAGACAAATGCATGTGAGAACTTACATGCACTGAAGTTCTGCACTGGCACCCTGGTATCTCCCTATCTGGCACACACAGAGCCAGCTTAATGCTGCTGGCACAATGGCATTCAACATGTGAACTTTGGGGCCAAAGTGCTTTCACCCCTGGCTCAACCCAGCAGAGACAGCAACAATTCAGAGCTGAGGAGGTCAGTCAATACCTACCAATACTCAGAGTACTTGTAAACACTGTTCTTCACATAGGAAAAATCCTTACCCAGTTAAGCATCCAATTCCTCCCATACACTAGAGGTGATTCACTGCAAGGACAATTAAATTAAAAGCAAGAAATCACACACCCCATCTATGCAAAGCTGCTACATACACCAAAGTAGCATCATTCCTGGAAAAAGTCTGATCAGCAAATCTCATCTTAAAACTCATTGTGGGCTTTTTAGTATTGTTTGTTCTTCTCATGGAAAACCTATCACCTCAAAGGCAACAGAAACATTCAGAGAGATTGGTCCATCCTGAGGGAGTCTGGGAAGGGCCACAGCAGACAGGACAATACACCAGCACGGAGAGGAACTCTTGACTTGTGAAATGCTACAGACATTGGATCTCCTGACATACAGCACACACACAGGGCAAAAAAAGAAAAAAATCAAGAAGAGCTTAAGTGCAGGATTCCAGCAATTCCAGCACCAGCAGGATGCAAAAAGTAAACTGCAAGGTAATTCAGGTATTACTCCAGGGAAGGTCAGGGATGGCACAGGCAGCTGCCCACAAGCATTTCAGCTGGAGAAAACAATTCACAAGGGCTCTCTTCCTCACTAAAACTGGTACCAGAGGGCCACAAGCCAGAATATGCTGGTCCTCTTCTAATTTGGGTTGTTTCACACCATGCATGCCAGCAGTCATGATACCGTGTGTATGGGCTTGCACACCCCTGGGAAAATACCACCACCTAATGCCAGCGGCTGTGCAAGTGAGCTTCTGCCTGTGCACTGAAGCAACATGAGCAGAGAGCATGCTCCAGGGGGAAACCTGCTTGCCCAAGTTTCTTTCCCCAAAAGTATGTGGCTCTTGTCCCCAGTACTGGGAAAGACCTTCTCCTGGCTAGTGAGGTCCGGGTCTGAACGAGCCCTTTCTATACAGGATCTCAGATTGCCCTTTGTGTAACCTATGAAGGACCAAAAGTGTCAGTGCTTCTATCTACAAGTCTAATGGCTTAATGCAAAACCAAAATGCTCAACACAGAGCAGCCAAGTGTGGGACCTACGACAGACAAATATTTGTTCTTATAAGACCTTATAAGACCTGTTCCTATAAGACCTTATAAGGCAGCAGTCCTGCTGAGTCACAAGGAATACTGTGTGCTGTAGCACTCCTTTCAAAAACCTATCATCTAAAGACACTTATGTATCACAGATGATTTGGCATCAGAGCTAGGGAGCATCAGGGCCAGCACAGGGCATATGCTAGAAAAGATGACTCCATACTGACCGGGGTTTTCACACCACCTCAGACTACAAAGTGCTTACAGGCTGTGCCAGGAATGAGGCTGGCACTGCTCTGATGACATGTATCCACCATCAGTCCCTGCCCACCCCAGGCATACAAAAGCAAGTTCAGCTTATCACAGACAGCATCACCCACACCTTGCTAAGCCCAGTATGCCATCCGTGCTATGTCAGACAGATGGCTCTTCTCAGGTCACAAGGTGGTGACAGGGTAACGTTAAACAGATCTGATTTCACTGCTTCCTCTGCTCTACGTGATGTGAACACTTGAAAGCCTTCCTGGTCTGGTTTGAAGAGGATAGTCTTTCTGCTTCATTATTATATAGATAAAGATAATCCTCTCCCTAGAGCAAAGTCAAGTGCTATGGCCAAGACTTTACATGGTCTTGCTACAAATCACGTATAAGCAGTCGCCAAGGTCTGCTCGGTCCCTGAGGCTCTCCCCCAGACACTACTCCTGCCACCCAAGCGCCCGCTGGGGCAAAGCCACACACCCAGTGTAAACAAGCAAGCACAACACACACAAGCACACGCTGAAAGCCATCCCGGCCTCCTCTGCACATCACAAAGCAGCAGTAAAGGTTTCAAAGCCCAGTTAAGTCCTTTGCATCTCTCCTTCACAGATGACTCAAAAGCAGGGCTAGGAAGCTCTTTTGCACATTCAACTGTAAAACATGTGAGGAAGAGGAGCAAGACACCTCTCCTGATTGTTGCTACTGCCTACAGCAAATTTTGGTACAGATACCCTCTCTTATAGGCACTCAGTGGGTAAAACGTAGCCACAACAAACTTGCCATCAAAAATCTTTCCAGTCAGCATTTTTTGGGCAGCTTTGGAATCACCAGCATTTGCATATTCAACAAAGACCTGAAAGAGAGAAGGGAGAAATAGGACTTCCAGTGCAGCATGCCACATGCCCGCCTCCCCAGCCCCACAACCAGAGAAACAATTCCTGAACATGTTTTTCCCCTTTAGCCTTGGTAGAGCCCAGAGCAGGGGAGCTAAAAAGGAAGAACCTTCATGCCTGAATTGGAGTTTCTTCATCTCTTGCTCGTTTCTAAGGGGAGCACGCTTGGTAAGGTGGGAGAAAGTACGGCGATGCTCTATATCCTCGATGCTTCCTCTCCTGCCCATTGGCTTCTCCACTTCCCTGCCATATCCTGGCTTCCCTGCTAAGGCTGTTTGGGCACCTCCCAGGTTAGGCAACTGTACATATCCAGGAAGGAACCTGTGCTGTCCTTCAAGATAACCTGCTATTTTTAGCACTGTCCAGGAGCTGAGCAGCAGTCCTGCAGCACACGGAGTGTACATAGGAATACACAGCCTCTTTCCACCATCCACTTACTTGGCCTTTACCAGGATTCTCCTTTGGAATAAGCAAGGAAACCACCGGTCCATATTTCTGACACTCCTCCCTTATGTCTTCCAGGATATCTGAAGAAAGGAAAGAGTTGGTTGGCTTTCACTTTGTAAACTAGATGAGCAAAGAAGCAAATTAAAGTCACCTGAACACAGTAAAGAACAGTCAACAAATGGGCTTTTCCTTGCAATTTAAAATAAATAATCAAGATGTACCACAGCAGAAGCTGACACTGTGTAATGCACATATAACGAGACAAAATGTCTGAACTGAGGCTCAGAAGACAGACCTGCAGGCAGTGAATCCCTGATAGCAGGGTTTGGAGTACACGGACAGTGCTTTTCGTTGCACACAAAGCCTGGCCTTCCAGTAGCTAAACCACTGGGAATTATAAGTGCCTTTTCTTTGTTATGGCACTTGGAGGAGAGTAACTAAAGTAGCTGCCACAAACCCTCCTTTGTGTCAGCAGAACCCAACCTTTTAAACTCACATCCCCAAAGCGCTCTAGGTTTTGCCACTCATGTGGATTTGAGATCAGACAGAAACACAAATTCTACAAACATGCCCTGCCACCTACCACATAGAGGTTTTGCTACAGTTCAAGAGCTCCAAAGAGATATTTCAGTTCTCTGCTGAGATCTTTGATAAATTCATGAGCAAATTTTTACAGATCTCTGCTACTGGGTTCCAGATCCTGCACATGTTCAGCAAAGCTCAGAGCCACAAATGTATTATGAGGTCTGTGGGCATTTAACCAAAGAAGAAAATCAAAATATGTTATTATTTTTTTAATCTGGGATTCTTCAAGAACTCACTACAAGCTCTGCTTTCTATCTCAACCTCTTGGTCTAGTCTCTGTTGGTGCGGTTGACCCGCCCGGTTCCAAATCTCAGCTGAGCAGCAATCTGTTTGCTGTTCTAGTGCCTATTAATTGTCCTTCTGCTTGTTTTCACATCCCTAAAGCCAAACAAAAGAGTCCATGAGACCACATTGCTATACAGGAATTGCACGGCTTGCACCAACCTTCATATTCTTCTTCGCACTGCAGAGAAGCATCGCTTAGGACATTTAGCAGCCTCAGCACAGGCGTGGGGAGCATCACCAAATCTTCAATATGGGGAGCTGTTTGACACCCGAAGAATAAAATAAACCAAAGTCCAAAGGAACAAGGAAACAGGAAGTTAATTCAAAATACGCTATCATACACAGCACTTCCTGCTGTTTGCAGAACAGTTTTGCAATTACAGCCTGTATTTCCCTGTTTCCTACTTATCTTCACCTGTGCACTTAGATACTCTTCCAAAGGGTTCAGTGCACTCTGCAATTATACTGGGACCAGCACCTGAAATTGCTTTTAAAATTACAAAGCTAGCAGAAATTAAGACTGGAGTTATGTCTACTTAGCTCAGACACAGAAACTGATGTGACCTCAACACTTCAGCAAACTGCCCTGCATATTTGGAGATATGGGAGGATGAAATAACTACTCTGCAACCTCCTTCTCCTGTTCCAGCTACAAGCTGAAAACAGGCCAGCCAGCTTCTGTAATTCCAATTCTTAAGCTATACTACAGCACAAGACTCACTATTCTCCAGGATGTTTTTCAGTTCTTCCTTAAACACCATTTAAACCTTCTCCCTTTCAAAATCCAACTGCAATGCACTGTGTTTAAGACCACCACACAATTTTGCAAAGAAATGAGAAAAGCTACTGAGCTACCTCAGCAATGCAGTGCTATAGAATATGACATGACTACAAGAGGTTGGCCACAAGGTGTGTGAGCAATGATCCTGTGAACGTTACAGGAGCAGAAATAAAGCCCGCTGCTATGGGGCACTTGGCTCTAATAATAAACAAGCAGCTCCAGGATGGCCTGGAAGAAGTAGTGTAGCATAGAGACTACTGTGGAAGAAGAAAACCACCAAGGTGGACGGATTAATGCCAAACTGAGTCATATCCAAGACACCCAGTCTTCTAGAAACTGAAAGCAGCAGGGACATTGTCAGTTCTCCAGGGACAAAAGCTTGATTTCATGTTCCTGAAAGGAACTTTCAGGCCAGTCATGAATTTAAGACCTGGAAGCCCAATTTGCAGTACATGGAGAGCATTAATGCTTTTATCTGTACTGGCAGCTATAGTTGCCAAACACAATAGCAGTACCTCACAGTCCTCTCACTTCACAGTGAGAGAGATGAGAGAAAAGGGAAGAAATGGCCTCCATTCTCCAGTCGTACCCTTCTGTCTACGTTTGCAAAGATAGTGGGTTATTATTTCCTTCAAAATACTTTTCCAAGCTAAGCACACAACATGTGTGAGGAAGCACACATCTCTGCCAGGCACAGACAGGTGTTGATTTCATATTGCAAGAGGAGATGACAGAACAAGCACACAGCTATAAATCAACTCGTTTCTGACATGGAAGTGTCCTTATGAAAAGCTTAGAGTACGAAAGGTCTTATCAGTCTAGACGATGCCCAAACAGCACTCAGGGACAGCCCTTCAAAGAAAGGTGCCGCATCCAGATAACCACACATGTTCCAGCTCCAAGCAAACATCTGGGACCATTCCTCCAGAGGACTCTAGGCAACCAAGAAGCAACATCAGATGAACCAGAAACTGAAAGAATATTTAAGTGTCACCTCATTCTTATATGTTACCCCTTTTATTGAAGAAAGTCTGTAATTCATTTCACATGCCTTTTTTCAGAGACAGAAACAAACCAAACCCTAGGACTCAGAGCCATCTGGTCTTCTCATAACCAAGTCACAAATGCATTTCTTGCAATATGGTTCTGCTGTACAAGGTACTTTCTGTCCAGTCCCTCTGCTTCTCTTCAGAGTGCCACTGACAACACAGAGCCTGCAAGCAGCTCAGGAAAGAAGTTGATAAACTGGAAAGTCAAGACTTGGCTGTAAATGACAAGGAAAGCTATTCTCAGCTGTCTTTGCTCTAAACAGGAAAAACTGTGTCCAAGTGAAAGGCAATGACAGATCATTTTCTGACTTCCTAGGAAAGCAACAGTAAATGCTTCTTTGTGGAGACAGGCATATACAAGTCTGGCAAAGAGAACTAGGAAAAAAAGAAGCCGTTATATAAACTTGTAGCACTACCCACAGAAGCACCTTCCTAGGTACAGTTAGAGGTCTGTGTTTAAAACTAGAGCTGAAAGCTGCCAATATATTATCCCCTCTGCACTAAAGCAATACCAACTGCAAAGTTCAGCCACGGAAGGTGGAACTGCAGTGGATTACCACAGTTCCAGTTTCTGAGATGCAAGGAAAGTTTGAAAACAGGAATGAGTCTGTTGCCTTTGCCTAATACACAGGAATGCCAGTATCTTGACATGACCACAAGAGGCAATACATAACAACCTTCACTGCAAAGTACACCAAGAAGCTTAAGAACAGCAGGGCAAAGATTCAAGGAAAATGCTAGTCCAGCCAGAAGCTGGATGTCTGAAGCATCAATTGATGCTGCAGAAAAGCTGGATGCAGAACTCTTCACTGGTGTTCCTGAAAGCAGACATGCTTTGGAGGATGTTGCAATTCTTTTGGAAAAGAAGTCAAGGAGGGATATGAGCCTAAACAGGGTAGTGTTTAGGGTAGTTAGTTAGCAGCCCATCTTTTGCTAACAGCCTGCAACCCACATGAGGAGGAGGGAAGGTGGGGGTGGTCCTGGGGAAACTTTTAATAGATTGAAGAGAAACTAATAGATGTAAGTGCCATTGACACCTGCTGTGATCTGCCACACTGGCACCAGGAAAGGCAGGTCAGCCACTGCAAAAAGAGGTTTGCACCACGAGAATACACTGGGACTATCTGACCTGTTCAGAGGATACAGCAGCAGCAGATGCTACCACCAGCCACTGCCCTAGTCACTCACATCCCTGGCTTCTGAACTGTGAAACACTTGGCATATGAAGAGCAATCCACTACCATAAATAGCACAGTACTCTTCAAAAGCACCTTACCAAGCACAGTATCAGGTAAATACCTTCGTTATTTCTGTCCCCTCAGATGAATGCTGCTGCTAATGCACTCTTGGTCAGTTTGAGCTGGGCAGAATTTAATGGGAATCCAACCAGGGAAAAGCAACAGCCCAGGGGCCTAAAGGGGCATAGCAGCAATGAGAGCACAGGCATCGCTCTGACCTGCCTACTCGTGATACCATGGAGGGCTGGCAAGTGCTGCTATGAGCAAAGGAGCAGCAATGAGGCCAGAACCAGAAACAGTACAATTTAACTGTGCTCTGTGGTGGAAGCATGAGAAAGCCATGAGCAGGGGTGACATGCACAGCTTACCAAAGGGAATGCTGAAGAACGGGCTGCATAAAGCCTTCTCAGCAGAGGCTCGCTTTCCTTGGTCACAATGAAGCATGCTGGAAGAGAAGAAACCCTTATGCTCTTTCACGTAACATTCTTACATTGACAAATTAAACACAGGCTGGAAGCTAGTACTGAGGAATACCCTATCTTTTGGGTTGTTTATGGGTCAAAGAAAAGAATGAGAAGCATGTCTTTCAATTCACAGCTTAAGCACACTGGAAGGATCCACTGAAAGCATTCTGGATACACAGAACAGTAAGTTTTACTTCTCAATGACTCTCAGCACCAAATGATGGAAGTTGCCCACTTCACAAGTTCACAGGGAAGTTCAACATGAACAGGCGCACATGAAGTTTTACGAAAGATATATTTTACTTCCATATTTATCTTATCACACTCCAAGCAGCTCCCACATCTTTCCACAAATGGGACTCAAAGCAGCTAATAGCCCAGTGCTTGCCTGAGAACATCCCTTACTCAGCTTTACCAGTGGCTCCCAATGCTATTTCTGCCAAGCTGCATCCTCATTCACTCCGCAGCCTCAGAACAGAGTCGCAGGACAGCAAAAAACAATCCCCTTGGCAGACCTCTCAGTAGAGGGCTACACAAGTGCATTTGAATATTGACAGCAAGGGAGAAGCAGCACTGTCTGCCCCCCTCCATCATTTCTGGTAACACTCCCCTAAAGCAGCAAAGTCTCCAGTTTTCTCCAAATATAACCTCATTGGCAGGAAGTACAAAGCACTGAAACAGCAACTGATTAACATCATGACTGATATTCTTTATGTGCTTACTCAATACTGTGCCAAAATCAGGAGCTGAAGGATGTCTGCTAATGCTTGCATTTGTTACTAGCATAGTGGCTGGGAGATTTTAAAAATAAAATTTAAAGTAAGTGAAACAAAGAAGTAAAAGGTTTGGGCTCTAAGTTACCAAGAGCAGGGCAGGAGACTTACAGAGCACATCTTTAAGCAAGTTAGTCAATATGACAAGATACCTTTTGATAAGGTCTCTGAGGTGATAAGCTGGAATGGCTGAATTAACCACCCCTTCACTGGCAAATATGCGATCAATGATGGCAGAACTGTTTGTCTGGAAAGAACAAGGAACAGTGCTTAAGGAGGAAAAAGAAAAAGACCAGTGCAAAGCTTGTAATATCCCATCATCATCTAGACGGAATGCTGAGGGCTCTGGTGGCATTCCGTAAGAGATCCCCAATGCTCAAGCCTCACATGTTAAACCCGCAGGCCCACATCAGATGAAGTCTTTCCCATTTGCCTGTGCAAAACCTAGAAATTTCCATACATAGGCAAATTTGCAGTTACTGTGGATGTTAGGATGCTGAAAGGATACTCTTACTGGGAAGGGAAACACAAACCAAAACTATTTCACACAGAACTGAGGACAGCATCAGGCTCCCAGCTCACAACATATAGCCTTCCTCTTGTTTTCTCAGGATAGAGACTTACAAGAAGACTCTCACGTTAGAGCTCACGTTAGACTAAAAGCAGCAAGTAATTCCTTTGTCACTGTGCTGCTGAACTAGCTGGCAGCCATCAGTCAGTCATTTTGTTCTTCCTTCTGTGCCACACTACAGCCAGTGTAACTGACCACTCTTGGCAAGACACAGGCTCCAAAGAGACTCCTGAAACCCCCAGCCTTCAGTAACCTGAACATATGCGGCATTCAGACATTCCAGTCCCACAGGGCAGGCAGGTCTTTAAGGCTCTGAAACCTTCATTTTCAAGGCAATAGGATGAGAGAAACATCCTGGAAACATACTCTAGTTGCCAGGTGCTACCTCACAAATCCAGATTACAAACAAGAAACAGGAGGACTCACCTAGTGCAAGCAAGTACACTTGCAGGAGCTCTCTTACCTTCCATTCCTGAGATTGGACTGTATGTTTCAATTTCATTCCTGAGAACATTTCCAGTAAAACGATTCCCAGACTCCACAGATCCACAGCAGAGGTACACTCCGTCTCACTCTGGAGCCCTGCCTGCGCCAGGCAGTTCTGCAGTTCTGCCTCTGGAGCCCGATACCCGTCTGTTTGAATATATTTCACATCCTACAGAAGATCAAACACACAGAAAAAGTTATTTTCCAGATTCAGGTTCTCCACCCTATCCTTAAATCAGGTATTTTTCCAAATAGGTCACCAAAATACTGCTAAATTGACAGAGTGTTGTAGGTGTCAATTCAACTTGGTATACTGCTGTGTTGATTAGGAAAAAACCTAAGACTGTCTGGAAGAGAAAACATCTCCCAGCAAAACAGCAGGCATCCTAGTAACATCTGATCTCTCTGAAAGACAGCTCTGCTGGGAGGAAGAGGCTGGAAGTCACTGCGGACTGACCCATTAGCCTCTCATAAGCACAGAAGATGCTAGAAGTTTCAGGATAAGGCTCGAACACCCACAATATGCTCCCACATCAGCTGCATGAGAGCACAAACAGCCCAGTCACAAGAGCAAGGATTAGTTGCAGCTGCCATTATTCAAGTACTGATGTTCTCTGGAAGAAAACATTAGAAGAACGAGGCAAGCACCTAACACTCAGGCAAGAAAATTATCAAAGGCACTTCCCATGCTCCTCCTTCTTCCCCCCCGTTGCAGCCAGAAGTGCTGTAGCAATCAATACCTGCCCAGCTGCTGCGGCTGGCACAGTAAAACAAAATGCCCACACACCACCTGCTTAAAAGAAACAGGGAAATTCCAGAATCACACAAGTGCTGGCTGAAGGGGCAGCTCTGAATGTCTCCAATCCAGTCTCCTGCTCACAGCCAAATATCTGATCAAGTCAGCTGTGGCTTTGTGTAGCCAAGTTCTGTAAGTGTCCAAAGACAAACTGCATGCTGCGTCTTTTTAATGCAGGAGGGCTCATTTTAGACATGCTGTCACAACTCAAAGAATGAAACAAGAACAGACAAGCCTACTTCCTGGGTAAGGTGCAGGATTGGGAATTTTTACCAGGGGAATATATTCAAACCAAAAATTATCTGATTCTCTGATGGAAAACAAAGTTTACAGAAGACGTTTTCAGGCAACAGAGGTTACCAAAGCAGTTTATAACTTAAAAAAAAAAATTGATACACAAATCAGTGTCCCTCCTCCTGTGAACAAAGAGCAGAACCTCTAGCATGGCAAAAGCAGCAGTTTAGCAACCCCATCAAGTAACATTTAGAGACAGAGAAAACACAGTGGTCATTGGCCATAGGGCGAGATGGAATTTCACTCCTACCATCTAAGGCATTCAGATGGTAGGAGTGAAGTTGTTGTAAGTTGTTGAGACCTTGCTCTGTGTACAGCCATTCTCAGTTAAACAGTAACAGCAGGAAAAGTTATGCAAGAATAAGCTTGGCAGAGCTGTCACTAATAAAACTGGCATAGTCTTGACTCATATAAGGAAATCACATATATATGCTACTGCCCAAGGTAAGGGTGGTGAGGAGAAGCCCACCCACTGCACCCAGTGCACATTCAAAACAGGGTGAGAAGGTTCACCCATAGAGCCAACACATTTCTGAGAACTGGAAAAGGAAACTGAGCTAAACAAAGCAGATTGGAAGGAACCACAGAAGCAAGTAAAACACCTGATCAACTATTATGAGGCAAGTCAAAGAGCAACCAGCAAACCACAGATCTGACTTTAAAAAAAAATATATATATATCTGCATTTGACACGGGATACCAGGGGAATGTTTTTTGCTGATAGACTTGAACAGATTACCAGCATAAACCAACATTCAGCCAAGAATGTGGGAGAACTGAAGACAACATGGAGGAGTTAAGAAGTGCAAACATTAAAAACAACTCCTGTACCAAAGAATGCAGACAGATCACCCACACAGTCCTGATATTCACAGTGGGCTGTACTCTCAATACCAGGTAAACCAGTAGAAAAAGTATATGAATTTGAAAGCTCTAAATGAGCAGAGTGCATGGAACAGGGACAAGCTAGGGCAATGTCTGCATGGAAAAAATAATTCGTTTACTACACCTACTGCCCATCACCCAGTCGTTAAAGGCAAATTTGC
The DNA here is from genome assembly GCA_039877255.1 of Loriculus beryllinus. Classification (NCBI taxonomy): domain Eukaryota; kingdom Metazoa; phylum Chordata; class Aves; order Psittaciformes; family Psittacidae; genus Loriculus; species Loriculus beryllinus. Next base: position 37,908 of record JBCJKH010052288.1, read on the forward strand.
TAAGAAGCTACCTGATAAAAAGCTTTACTGACACTCCTTGCAGGCTATTACTGGGAGAGGGAGGGATAAAAGGCAGCTCTATCAAGCCAACAGCAGAACCTCCTGAGGCTCTCTGCTCTTGTAAGAGGCCACAGAAGAGAATAGAAAGAGCAGACAAATGTACAAAATCCAGAATTGCCAAAACAAAAAACTGACAGCATGAAGAGGGAGTGAAAACCCAACAAAAGGGAAAAGCAGAGCAGAACAGGCAGAGATCTGTCTGTGTCAGTAAAGAACAGACAGTGCCTACCCACAACCAGAGTATGGGCTTTCGTCAACACAAGGACATGGGAAACACCCAGACTTTCCGAGAAAGGGAAGCTGCTGAAGACAGGATGAAAGTAAAGACAAGCACAAGGACACTGCCAGAGATAATGCAATTGACTGGGAGGTTGATGGTGAAACCTGGATTACTACTACATGCGATAAGGGATGATTAAAGGAAATTCTACAGACCTGGGTGCTCCCACATGTCTGACCACATTAAAACTAGCAAACTTTTCAGGAAGCTGACACACCACTTCTTTCAGTGCATCATTAACTTTGGAATTCGTGGTCATATGTAGCACAAAGGCTTAAGGCATCCACAAAGACAGGCAAGGAGAATGGGAACACATTTCAGCCTTTTCCAGGAAACCCTCAGTACCAGCTCAGCTACTACATCGATCAGGTCATGTCGATTCCTCACTCAATTAGCTAAAGGCATCACAGACTCACACAACTCAACACAGAGCCAACCGCTTAGACAGAAG
>JBCJKH010052290.1:0-16222 GCA_039877255.1 Loriculus beryllinus
CATGACTGGGTCAAGCCAAATAAGTGTTCTGATATGTGTTAGAGGGGAAGGCAGCGTGCTGTGCTTCTTGTAACATGTGGATATAGGTCAGGAATCCAACATCATACCCAGCTCTGCCACTAGACTGGCTTTCATGGCCAGAGTATTCAAAGCCCTGAAATTAATGTTGCACTACATGAATCAGTCCTCAGGGGATCAAATCTGTCACAGGACTGAGCCATGTATCTCTTGACTTCTTCTTTTTTGCCGCCTGCAAAAATAGACTGCTTTTTTCTTCCTTTCCATTTTACTTTGGAATATCCATTTGGAAACTTAGGACAATAAAATAGCTTATAAACAACCTCTCAGATTAGACACTATGTTTCTGGTTGTTTTTCTGGCATCCTATGTCCATTCACATATGTCACTCCTTTGGTTCTTTTAATTTCACTTACATCCTTTTAAGCAACAAATTCAAGACAAAAAATATTCGCCTGACTTATTTTAGTTGAGAGGCTTCACATTTAATGGATTTGCTGTTCTTTCATGTCCCAGGTCACTCCTTGAGATCAGAAAATGTCGAATTCCTTATCGTCCCTAAATGTTATCTGAAGCCATGTCGTTATTTTGCCTTTAGTGAGTCTCTTTACTCTCTGGCTTTGGAACCTACTGCCAAATGAAGTAAAGAAAGCTCTGACTGTGGGGATTTCTAAATCCAAAGTTGAAAGTTATTTGTTCTATTTAGCATTTTTAAAACGATTCTTTTAGGAATTGTATGTGCCTCTAAGCTAATTAACTCTTAATGAGCGCAAAATGCCCTGGGATGCAGATTTGGAGGGTATGCTAGAAATGCAGGCATGGATTGGACTGCAGTACCATAGGAGAGGAAATTCATGATCGGATTTTTTTTTTTAAATGATGGTGCAGATAGTTTTATTGAGAGACTCTTTTTTTTTTTTTTCTTTCTAGACTAAATAAAGCTGATCAGATTTTTAGTCCACCATATGGGGCCAGTTATATCAGTCTTGCAAATGCACTTCAGTTTTCCATTATGGATGAAGCCACTCTTCAGTAGGGAAAACAAGTTTAGAAACAAACTTTCATATTGCAAAAGACAGGCAGTTTTCCAGCACTGAGCACTTAACCACAGCACCAGGAAATCAGAACACCTGGCTGTGCTCAGCTCTGTCCTATTCCCCTGGACCAGTCTCTCACTCTTTTAGTGCCTTCACTCATTCATCTGTAAAGCAACTATAATTGCATTTATATCACAAGGGTACCTTGATGCTCGACAAATGAGAATTGACCCAAAATTTATCCTTCAGAAACACTGTATGAGCAACACCTTGCTTACATGGTGGTTATGGACAATTTGATTAGAAGAGGTATAAATGCAGTCAAAATGAAATTCCATTTTGGATCTGTCAAACTGTTCTTAATTTTTCTCAGTTTTCATCTAATCCTGGTGCAGGATTTTGCATGCATCTCACATAAGTGGTTTATATGCCTCTTTCCTTCTTTTGCAACAAGCCAGCATATTTTGTTCCCTGTTATATTAAACTGTCATTTTGGGCAAACGACTTGTTCCCAGAGCAATACCTTGGAAAGCGGCATTTAGCAAAACAAAGGGAAAATATTGTGTCAAAGAAATCCTATCCTATATGTATATAAACAAATGACAATCATAAGGATTACGCATGGAAAAATTATTCCAGATTTTATGAAGAAGGGGTTTCATAACTGTTGTTATGTTTTATCTAATTAGATTTTTTATATTTGCTATAATAATGTTAAAAATTAAGCTGACTTTCTGCAACAAACTGTAGAAACATATGGTGTACAGCCTGCAGAGGCTCTCAGTGGCAGCAGTATTACTGATAATATTTGTGAATTAGAATCTGCTTTCCTCTGAAAAATAGCTGTGTATTCTCCCAATTTAAAATACTGTGTTTTCACCAGCATGTTTTCATCACCATTAACAGTTCTGGGAGAAGAAGTATGGATATGATCTTTTTAAATACATTTTCACTTCTGCATGTCTGTGGATTTTTCAGGGTGAGGGTGGCTAAATAGTCAGGCTCAGCCATTACCCCACTTAAAGAAACCAGGTGAATTCAAGGTGACCTGTTTTACCAGGACCTCCCTCCCACGTCGCTTTGCCCAGCATCAGAAGAAAATGTGGAGTTGTTGCTTGATCACGCTACTTTTCCTAACAAAGGCACAATCACTTGGGGCTAACCAAATTACAGGGTGCCAGGAGGTCTCCTATCAGCACCCCAAAGTAAGCTCCAGCCCCTAGGAACTGCTCCTGGAAAGATTTGTATGTACATATTAGTTTCCCACAAGGAATTGTACAGCTTGAAAAGAAAAAACTAATAAAATCCTTTGGGTCTTACTTTATTATGTTCAGACTTGCAAAGCACTTTAAGAACAACTTATGCTAACAAAGAGCATTCCTCTAACTTATCTCCAATGTATGCTTGAAAGGCTGTGTTCCAAAGAAACTGCAGAGATTAAGTAAACAAAAAGATACTAAACATTGCAGCAGGGATGCAGTCCAAGTAGTGGTGTTCTTGGGAGCATCAGAGCTGGTTTAGGTTCACATTCATCCATACACAGTCTGCAAAATTCACTTTTTAGAGCTTTTACCCTGTTTGGCTTCAGTAACCTGCTTCCCAAGGCTCTCCTGGGTGACTGGACCCGCTCATACCTGGGGGTTCAGACCACAGAGTCTCTAGAACCCCATCCATGGGAAAATTTGAACTTTCAACAAATCTGCTGTGCTCAGGAGGAGACCTGGCAGACCAGTCCCTCAGCACTACTGCACACCAGCGAACTTGTGCAAGCAGCAACTTTGGTAATATGTGCAAGCAGAGATTCCCCTCGCCTTCCTCCCAACTGCTGTTGAGGTGGCATGAAATATAGCCAAGATTCCTGAGCTGACCGTTTCATCTCAGTAACTGAGAGTCATTAAAAATTTACCTTGAATGCAGAAACAGGTGGTCCCTACCTATAAATCAGGCCCTAGCTCAGCTCTCAGACTTCGGTGGGCTCATGGAAATTTTTAGTGGGCTCAGAGAAATACGTGGTTTGGTGGGACACATACATCCACCTCTTCCGCTCAGTCCAGTAAAACGCTGTATGGACCAACAAATTTCTTGTCAATTGACCCTGGACCAATATCTAGGAAACTGAAAAAAAAAAAAATCAGCCATGAAATCTTCTCCTTTCACCACTAATCCTAGTCTATACGGCTCTCTAGCTTTAATTCACTTAATCTGGCCATTTCTGAGGGTGATGTGGGTATTCGACTCCTTTTATCTATGCTCAGGTAGGTGGTGTCTAATTCTAAAAGGTACCTCTCAGCAGTTGACAGCAGGTGACTAATCTGCAGAAGCTCCCAGGCTCCTCAATCAAAGAAGTGAAAAAATTCTTTCTGACTGTGTCTTTCAGGATTTTGCGGACTCCGTGTACCAAATGGTTGCACAGAAGTTCCAGGAGCTGACAGACAATTTCACTTCCATGCATGCACGCCACAAAACTCTCGCAGGCATTGTGATGACCAAAGGTAAGAGATCCTCTCATTTATTTTCCTCTGGCATTTTTTGTGACTAAGAAATGCATTATTTACCTGGTCCACAGTCCTGAAGGATACCTTTACTCCCACATGGAAAAATAAATAGTAATGCAGAGAAGAGAAGCATGAATTATTTACACCTCAAGTAAGTTCACACATAAGTTATAGGCAACAGAGGTAAAGATTTATTCATAAATATGTCCCTACATTGCTTCGCTTACAGGACAAAATGCAAACTTGTCTCATTTTGCATTTCCTAATAAATGGTGAGGTTTTAGTTATCAATTAAAAGTTGTATTAATTGCTCTTTGAAATCTGGAAACACCAAATTCTTGTTGTTCAAGACAACCACAAACCTTGTTTCAGACTGACAACAAAAGCAAATCTTAGCCCATTTCCTTTCCAATTAAAAGAAACAAATCCAAAGCATGAATAGTTTTAATTCTGCTCAGTTCTAAGCGTGGGAAATGCTTATCAGCAGGGCCATATTTGATATGCTCTCCTGTTGAGATATAACTGACAGACACATACTATACAGAAATATTTAACCCTTTGATGAATCCTGTTGCACAGAAAGTCTTTCTATGTAATCATACCTCAGTTGGGGCACCTCGGTATTTATGAGCATGTCAACAGTGGAGATGTTGCATAAACTTCATTCTCACATAGACGGATGGTACAATGGATTGAGTTTAGAAAGACAATAAGCTCAGAGGGGAAAGGTGTGTATAATTCACCCAGGCTTGTCTTACTTTTTCCTTTCAACTGTTGTGTTAGCTAGATTCAACAGAGGCAGTCGTGAATACTGCAAAGCAACAGCACGGAGACAGGATTATCTGATGGATCTCTCAACTGCAGAACCTAAATACAGCTGAGAGCTCTGAGCAGAATAACTTACTCTCCACTTTTCTGATATGAAAAGAGTAAGCAATCATCTCCTGAAATTAAATGTTGAAAAGTTCACCTAAACCCTTTTAGACCTCTGGTTGAAACTGAACTTCTCCGTAGCTAAATTTGTTATGATTTTGCTTAATCTGCTTTGGTTAGTTATTTTTATATTGGATGAGTCTTAATAATGGATGAGTCTTCCATTTTTTAAGTGCTGCACAGACACAATGTTGTACAAACACAAAACATGGTTTATAAATCCTATAGACCACAAGGTAAATATTCAGTAGCCAGAAAAATAAAAGGGAGAGTGTGATTGACTTTGGGATGTGAAAGATGCAAACCAGACCCAGCATAGCAACTGCCTTGTCATAGTCAGATTTGTTGACTGTGGCACTCATCAGATATGAACAAAGTGCTGTAATTTATTTAGAGGAGCTCTTTCCAAGCAGGACCACAAGGAAGAATGTTTAAATACACCTTTTATGAGAAGCTAAGTTATACAAAGCAAGAACTGTTTCTTTAACCACTTCTTGAGAGGAGGTTGTTCTCAGCTCAGTGTCCCTTTCAGTTTTCTTACACTGTGTATTTTGCCTGTAAGAATTTCATCCCATTCTACCTTGCCAGGGTACTGCTCCTGCATTCTTTAGCCCAGGCCTAGACTTGCCTTAAAAAGGTGTCACCCAAAGGTGACTTCCAAAATTGTGGCTACTGAGTGTGTTCAGTGCCCTTCTAGCCTTTGCTGGGCAGTTAGGACTGACAGTGTTTCTTCTTCGAGGAAGGGGTGAAAGTGCCTTCCTGCCATGTTTTCTTATGAATCACATGCCCTTAGTGGTGTTTTACACATTTGTATTTCATATTTCATCTTAGTCATCATTAAGCCAAAGTGTAATTTTACTTACGTTCACAAAACATTTCCCTCAAGGTTTCTTTTTTAATTCTGAATTCCCTTTTATGAATTCCTTCAATGTGTCAGCTATCCAGTGTGTCAATATCTTACTGGTTTTGTGGAGCCTAGAAAAGAAACACAGATATGAAGTGATTCACAGAAGATGCAAAACTAGAAAGAGCCTTATCTTGGTATATGCTCCAAGAAGATTTGAGCTCTTTCCAGCACAAGAATGTCTACCAGACATTGCAAGACTAATCATTTACCATTTATGTCATTATTTTCTGTACTAAAGTTGTAGATTTGTGGTCTCTTTCCCACCATCATTCCCAGGCGTAACAAGGATCTTGGTGCACTCTTCAAAGATGGCACAAACAGGTTTTCCACATTAAGCACTCAAATAAGTACCAATTTCCTCTATTTTTAACATAGAATTTGTCAGAAAATCCCTTAGATCTCTGCAAACAATTAACCAATGTCAGCAACAAAAGAATATCTGGTAACTTGTATTTGGTACCATACGGTACAGAACAGACAAAAATTAATTTGTTTTTACCTTTATTTCAATTTAATGTCATCCTGACTAGAAACAGATTTATCTGTGCTTGTACAGTTTTCAGAGAAAGCTGGTAAAAAGCACAATGTGATTCTGCGATAAGTGCTGTTAAGATAATGCAAAATCTCTCCAGACGAAGCAAGCGTGTGCTAGATTGGTTTTCTTTTCCTGGACTCTGACATTATTTTTCAGCCATTTCAATTTCCCAGGGAAACCAAGAAGAGTTACATTTGGGCAGTGTAATTCACTATGCTGTAGCACCCAGGGCAAATTCTTAAGTATGAGAAAGAAAAAAATGTAGAAAGTTATGTTATTTACTGACTGTGAATGTTCTGCAGTAATAAGTTGCTAGTCAGAAAAACAGGCAGTCCAATGTACTTAGATATGCTTTGCTCTGAATTGCAATAAGTTAAAATCTCTCCATTTTTGTGAAAGTAAGTTTTCAAAACATTCGATTAATAGACATCAAGATAACCTTGAAATAATCTGCCCTAAAAGCAAATTATACTAGATACCAGCTGATGTGATGATATCTGATGTAATACAGTAATTGAATATAATAATTGAAAAACCTAACATAACAAATCTTGAAATAAATGTTTCAAAAGGTGGAATAGTTGAAGTAAATTATTTAGCAGTTCTCCAGTTATAATGTATTTGAAATCTGCCAGTTCTCTAACACATTCTAATTTTGTTGAAACACATCCAGAGAAGATAGTTGTAACAAAAATTGTTTGATTGACTCTAGGAAAAATTGTTTGAGTAAGAGATTTCATTCACATCTTTCATGTACAGCAAGCCATATTCCTACAGAACATCTTCACGTTGAATAAGTATACTTGTTACTGTATCATAGTACTACTATGAGGACCTAAGTTTTATACTGATTATCCACAGTAGTTCTCCTAACTTCACTGGATATATGATGGGTTCACATATAGTAAATTAAGAACATCAGTTCACTTAACATTGTGTCAAACACAAACTATCACCTCAGAAGCATGTGATGCATGGAGTTAACGTTCCTCAGAGAGTTTTGCATTTGTGGCCAAAACACGATTGATAACACCAATATTGTGGCTATTCCTGGACAATGCTTGCAAAGTGTCAAGACTTTCTCCCTCTCTCCCATCGCCATCCCCAGCAGAGGGTGCGCAAGAGGCTGCGATGAGGCATAGCCAGGGCAGCTTTCCCCAGCTGCTGAAGGGGATATTCCATGTTATAGAACATTGTGGTCAGCAGTAAAAGTTAGGAGAATGAAAGAGAAGGGGGACACACTTAGGTTTAACAGCATTTGTCTTGCCAAGCAACCGTGAACTTTAATTATCTCAACCCACAAGTATTCTTGCCTTCCACGGGTCACCAGGCAGGGCAGATGGCTTTATTTGTGGACAAGTTATCAAGGATAAAACATGGACAGCGCTGCCTTTCCCCTAGAGATGGGAGATAAAAAGCCTTATGGTAGAGCAGTGTGGGGTGGGAGGTAGAGGTCTAAGCTGCACACCAAGAGCTGCTATCCAAAGGCTGGTGACATTTGCACTGTTTATTTACATCACAGACAGAGTTTGCCTTTGCCAGCTCTGAACTGATATGGGCATACATTTGTGCTCTACGCAAAATCACTGGACCTGGTAAAGAATTCCTGTCACTCTGTGCAGAAATGATCTCTTATTGCTGAAGTCCTCTTTGCAAAAAATTCCTCCCATAATCATTATGGACAAAATGAGACTGCTATTTAAACACTATTTTCCCATTTGTGTTTGACAAATCTTAGCAGTTTAAATACTGATAGGAACTTTTTGTCATGCTTTCTGTTAAAAATGAAGCATTAAGAAAGTTCAGTCCTTTTCACAGGAGCTTGGCATTCATAGAAAAAGGTTATGAGTTGATTTCTCATTTTAATTTTATCTCCTACCTTTTTTTTTTTTTAGGCTGACAATCATTTTGATGTTAAAAGCAAACTAGGCAGTCTTCTCAGTTATCTTGCATGAAATAAAGATGAACTGGACAAAAGAGCCCTGAATAGCAATTTCATGCTGTGGTAAAAGATGGAAAATTATCATCTGTATCTCATAGAACAGATCTTAATCATTGCTAAGTGGAAAAACATTAAAAAAGTAAAGTTGACAACACGTCTCCATGGATCTTTATAGTCGCATTAAGACTCATAAAACCTGACATGCAATCAGGAATACTGATGACCAATTGATTTCTGATCCTTAGTTTAAATAAGAAAGTTGTAAAGTAGTAAACTACAGTAGAAAATTCAGGCCCCATGTAGAGTATCAATCTGCTCCATCCCAGGTTGTATTCAAGTAGCCAAACCAGTTGAAAGAGCGGAGCTATGAATAATTTGCAGATTAGTGCCTAGGACAAATCCTTTCAAGAAGAGAGCCACAGGAGTAATTTTGGCTCTTGGGTCCCATTTGCATAGCTAGATGGATGCTAAAAGCCTGGTCCCAGTGAGACTCAGTGTTTCAACGAGACTTAAATTCCCAAAATCAAACTTGGGTGCCCAAACTGCTGATATGCTTTTGAAAATTTCATCAGGTCTCTTCACCTTCTGTTGCCTGATGCTCTTAAGGACATGGCACAAAGTGATTTGACATTCTTGGAAACAATATCAACTTCTTACATGTGTGCAGATTGACACATCACCACCAGATGACAGGGTTTCTGAAAATGCTTTGAAATAGGTAAATAGATACGTAGTTAGAAACCACGTATATCACTCTTTCTCAGACATCTGTTTTCCTCTGGTTATAAACCTTAAACCGATAATCTTCAGATTCTGTCTATATAATTTTGAATTCCATGAGAACATCCGTTTTCCACAGCTGCAGCTCTGTTCCTGGATTTTGTAATGTAGCCCTATAATGGAAAGACTAGGATTTCTGCTGCCTAACAAGATTAGTTTTCCAAATTCCAACACAGGACACAGCCCCTCCTTGCTGTTACTGCCTAGCCTGAATCTGTCCTCTTCGCTGTTTGGTAGCACAGGTTCAGCAAGAAGAAAGGAAAATACCGCTCTCATATAAGCAGATTTAGGCACTCTATGGAAGAATAAGACAATTTGGGAAGGGAATTGAGCCCCATTTTCTACCTGCTGCACAAGCTGTAGGTGTCTCCAGCACATCTTGCTGGTGCCTTCTGGGCAGCTCCAGGAAGTTCCATCTTCTTGCTTGCTGTGCCCACTGGTTGTTATGATTTCCATTTCAGAGTAGCTGGCTCTTCTCAAGCAGTGAGCCTCTTATCGCAGACCATTTACTGTCTCTGGACTTAGCTTTTTGTTCTTGTTTAAAGAACATTTCTGATTGAAATACTAACTGACATCTCTCAAAACCTGGATGCAGGCAAGGCCCTGGATCTGTGTCACATATAATTGCACTGGCAACAAGAATTGGTATAATAATTAACATAAAACATGGAAATGAAAAATAGGCACTTCTGTGTGAAGCAAGGAGCAAGTTCACACTTGCATTCTGCTCTGTGATAAGCCAAACTGGAAATCATCCCAATCTCAGTACAAAAAGTCTATCTCATCCTAAACCCAGAAGTTTCTTGAGCGAATAAAGGCTTGGTGACATAGAATCATAGAATAGCTAGGGTTGGAAAGGACCTTAAGATCATCAAGTTCCGACCTGTCTGCCATGGGCATCAACCATTTCTTTTACTTTACTGACCTAGTAAAACACATAGGAAAATATTTTTAAATGCAAATACACTTAAGATAAAAAGAAAATTAAGAATAAGTTCCTCCTGTACTTATCTACCAAAATACACATTCAGGATTTCATCCCTCCTCACTGCAATTAAGGATCAACTAGCATATAAGACTGTCAATTTAATTAATGCTCAGATATCAGTGGCACAGCATTTATTAAAGAAACACAGATATCTGCACTCAAGACCTAGCAGGAAAAGTGCTGTTTAGTCCTGCTTTGAAATTAAGAATTATCTCTAAGTCCCTACACAGCTCTGTTCCTGATGAGAAATACAGTGTTCAAACTCACATGAAAGGAAAAGACCCTCAGAAAACATTGATTCTGCAGTATCAATTTAGGTAAAAAAAAATTCCTCATGGATTTGGTATGGGGATTGCATGGGGTGGCTGCCCATTCTTCCCCTTCAGAAAACCCACACTGAGGAAAGGAAGGGAAGGCAAAGGGCAATGGTGCTTGCAAGCACAGTACTGTCTCCTTCCACACACCTCAAAAGCAAAACTGATGGGATTTCATTTTTTCCATCCGCTAAGGGGACAAGACGAATGTACCATAGAAATTAGAACTGGGAAAGACCACTAAGTCATCCAGTCCATTTCCCTGCAAGCACAAGATTGTTCCCTGTGGTGTGTTCCCAAGTGCTTTTTCTGATCGAGATTTAAATGAATCAATTAGCAGTGGGGCCTTCAACACTACTGTGGGAGACTATTCTAGTCTAATGGACCTCATTGTTAATAATTCTCACCAGTTATTCAGCCTGACTTTTATTCTCTGTGATGTAAACCCAGGTCCTCAGTTGTACTGCTCTTAATTTCGTACCCACCTCTCTTCTGGGGTTTGCAGCTTCCAGATACTTGGAAGCACTTACACCATGTTCATAGGTGTTGCTTATCGAGGGTTTATATATTTAATTTCTGTTCTTTTTCCTGCTGGGTCATCCTCCTTTGAAGCCCTCAGCAGTTTTGCCCCTGTCTTCTGATTCACCTTCACTTTGGCAACTTCTTCTCCATTCTTTTCTGGGATGGGAAATCCTACTTGTGATTAAGACTTACTGGAAAAACCTGTGTAGGAACATCTTGCAGAATGGTTTAGTGAGAGAGTCTTTTCCAGGCATCTGATGATGTGATCAAGCAGTTCAGAACTGGCTTCTGTCAGAAAGGAATTTTTCTTCCAGAGGAACTGCATTTGAAATTTGTTCACAAAGAAACACCCCACAGTGCTGGTGGAAGTTTCCTGTGCTTGGCTGTGAAAGAAGAGCCATGGCTGCTCTCAGACAATACCCTGGTTCTTGCTTCCAGCACGGAGATCAGAGACCAGAGTAGAGAGCACTGCACCTCTGTCCCTGCTCGTTCACCGACAAAGATGAAGAGCATTGCAGAGAATAGCCTTCCTTAGGCAAGGCAGTCAGAGACAGGATTTCCCAACACAGTAATAAAGGAAGAAAATAGGAGGGCTCTTGCAGGTTCCCTCTAGATCCTCTCTTTCCACAGAAATAAAATATATTCGCTTTCACATAACCCACAGTTTGATGTCAGGAAAAGAAATCCCTTCCTAACTCTGGCATTGCAAAGTCTGTGTTCCATTTATACACCCAAATATCTTTAACCTCACTGCTAGCTTTATTCTTAATATTTGCTAGCTATGTATTTGCCTTTTGTTCAGACTTCTGCTATTACATTTCATGAGCCTTTAACATGCTTCTTTCTTCCCTGTTTTTTGGTCAGCACTTCTTCACATTAGCAGCCCCCATCCACCTCAGGGCTGCATTCTGGGACACCCAGTTGTCCCCATATGGGGACAAGAGCCCTTTGCTTCTTTTGCAGCAGTATTTTTCCTGGGACATTTCCCACTCTTGAGGTGGCAAGTGCAGCCATCAGCCTAGCAGTGTAGTCCCCCCACAGGCTTGGGGACCTGCCCTGGGTCAGTAGGGTGCAGGACTGTGCCCACAGCATGTTCCTGCCAGCAGCTTTTCCAGCATCACTGCCCTTTCATGTCTGGAATGTCTCTTATTTCAGAATTAAAGCTGTGCTAAGGATGTGGTACAGCTGCCAGGGAAGAAGAAAACAGAAAATAATGCAGGACTTGCCAGTGCTATGTAACATCAAGAAATTCTCCTTCTCTAAACAAACCTGAAATGGAAACCTGAACTTATTCAGCTACAAGTAGAGGGTATTAAAAAGAAAAAAAACCTGCTCTGTGATCAGAGCTCTATTAAGCTGCCTTGAAAATTATCCCAAATACACTTTTTTTCAGATAACAATAGACAATCCTTTTCACTGATTTGTTAAATAAGGTAAAGAAAGAGCATAAAATTATTGCTTATCAGGGAGAGAAGCAGCACCATTTAAAATAACATGAAATTGTACCCCATGAATTATTCACAAGGGCTGATGTTGCCCTACCATTATTTCTGACTTTCCTTTTTACCGCATAGGATTCGGTGGCAGTTGTCTCCAACTCAATAAAAGAGGTTGGATTTTTTTTTTAATTAGTCAAACCTCATTTTTCTGATTATTTTTTCTAATTTAAAATAAATATATTCCAACAGTGAGTTGTCTTCACGGTGTCATGTTGGAAAAGGAAGATGGATTTCACTGCCACTGGCAGGGTCTAAAACATGCAGCGAAATAGACGCTTGCATACTGATTGGTGTTTCTCTATGTGTTGCGCCAGCTGCTGAGAAGCCAAGGTGTGATCCCAGTTGTATGCTGGCATTAGCAGTTGCAAACTCCATCCTGTTCAATGTGAATTAAGCTCACTGAATTTCACAGAAGTTCTCTGATATACAGCCAGTGTGATTCAGTTTTCTGATCCCACGTAACAGTCAACACCTCTTGCAATTACCTAGTGATTTTGATTTTCCTTGTCCAACACATAAATATGCAGTGCTACAAAGGCTGTATTATAGAAGGTCTTAATGACCATAGCACACTAGAAGTGAGAGTAACTCTATCAAAGTCAGCAGAAACATTGATTAGTCTAGCCCAAATTCCCTGGTTTTATTAGCAGAGCTGTGTCTCGAAGCAGATGCGTGTAGACAGTTTGCATTTACGGCTATGGCTGACTTAAAAGCACATCCCATAACTGTAGTCCATCAGATGTCAGCCAGTTCTCCATATCCAACTTATCTGCTGAGCAAACTTTCATATTTTTTTCTTGCTTACTGTCTCTTCTGTCAGCATCTTTCTGAATCATTCCTGTTGCAAGCTCTGTGACTGCAGGACTGGTGGTTTAGGAGGTCATGTAGGGAAGAAGGCATTGTTTGCTTTATGTGTGTAATAGCCCAGCTCAAGGCAATATGACCATCCAGGAATATATTAACACTGATGCAAACAATTATCCTTAATTGTTGTGAGGAAAATAATTAAAAAGTTGTCTCAAGAAGTTTAAAAAAATTAACATTAGATTTGCTCTGCTTGCCATCTTATGATCTGGGGAGTTTGATTTGCACATGGTATTTTTTTTTATTTGTAATAAGAGAAATCTGACTGTCTGCTGGCAGTCTTCAGAATTCATTATGAGAAGCTGACAATACTGAGGTATAATACGGTTTAGCCAAAAATAAATATCTAAAATAGGTCAGATGAATCACCTCCCAGGAAAGCTCCTCTCCTTTTGCCGAAAAAGAGGGTCTACAGCAATTAGTTCAGCTACAGACATCTCAACTCTAGTTACCCAGAATAGCTGAAATGAATCCCACTGCTGGTGTCAGCAAACTGAAAATGGCTTATAATAAAACCCATTTTCTTTTTAACAGCTCAGCTATGACGTCTGGGCTACCACTGACACACAAAAAATGAACATTAGCAGGGTCGAGGTTCCCCCTGCCTCGCTGTGAGAGGAGACCCTGCCTACAGGACCCCAGAGCAGGGCTCAGGCTTTCAGCAGAGTACCAGGTCATTAGACTGAATCTGTGATCAAAGATGATGTGTCATTTATGGGTATATTTTTGTTCTATAATGAAACTAATTAATTGACAGGATTTGTGAAAATAAAACATGGCAAATTCCCTTCCCACTCTCCTGGTTGTCCTCATCAACACGGCGCTAGCCAGGACCCAGCCAGTATGCTGACACAGCTCCCCAATTTCCTTTCCTCTGCTTCATTTCCTTTTCAAATTGAAAACTATTAGGAGTCTTTAGGCAAATAATAGAAACCTAATGCAGGTGCCTGTTATAAATCATTCACTAGTTACTTTTAACCTAATGTCTCCTCAAACATTACTTCACAGAAGGCAGTGAGGGAAAGAAATGCCTCATGAACTCTAACAATCAGTGGGTCAGGAGTTGAGGTCATAATAATGTAGCCCATTTCTTCTTGTTTGTCAAATGACCTGAACACAATTAGATCCCTGGGTCTTTCTTCTGAGATAGGCTCCTCTCAGTAATAACATGGGTCTTGCTAAGGGCAATCCTCATCTAAGATCATAGATCCTAGATCTATAGATGCCTGCTGTACACCCACAAGCACAGAATGTGGCACATGGCTGGTGGTACCACGTTAGTGCTAGTTTAGGATTTTGCTACAGCCAACACTATAGCTTTCCTAGGCACAGCTTGATGATCTGCTCTGTCTAGATCTGCCCCATGTCTGAGGTTGAATTAATCAATGTTTAGGAGGTAGCTTGACATTCACAAATAGAAATTACTTGAGAAATTTGAAGTATTCGGCAGGCAAAATAAAATAGAAAGTAAAAATTCATTACAAGATTTAGTAATGACTGGTGTTCATGAAAAATAGACAAATGTACAGAAATGCCTATTAATTCCAAATCAATGAAGCAAGTCTCTAGGCTCAAAAGTTTAAAACGCTGCCTAAAATGCCACCTAAAATGCCGATGTGATCAGTAAAAGTTAAAATTTGCCTTCATCAACTAGGCACCACGTGTCTTATTCTCAGAGACAAATGCCTCCTGTTCTCTGGAGATAATATCAAGCATTTCACAGGGAATAAAGCTCCAACTCTATGTATATACAAAACAAGTCATGCAAGAGGGCACTCTGCTAGCATATGTGCTCCCAAACACTTTGGGCAACTGTCAGATTGTTGGAAGTATTTCCCATCATGCTGGATGCCCTCATAAACGGTGCTACATTGGTCACAGATCACTTTCCCCATTTGGCTCCCCAGAGAGGTGTAAATATTTCAGAGCTAATGCATAAGTCATGTACACCTGTGTTTCTGAGTGCAGTAGTAGTGAGACACAACTCTTGGGTATTTCTGAGTGAGGATGAACATGGATTATCTCCTGTCATTGCAAATGGAAAACATGGAGATTTTTAATGTTATCGCTCAGACTGGTTCTGCAAATTCTTGGAAACCATTGCCTCCAGCCCCAGGCAACATCTAAGTGATGTTCTGCAAACACGTGCACCTTGCCAGGACTTGCAGATACCCCAGTCTGTGTCAACATGTGACTAACTACTGGGTCCCCGTATCACTGAAAACCAATATATGAAATTAATTCACCCAAAAATGAGCACCCCAAGAATGCTTGCTATTACTGTGTGTGTGGGTGTTGTGGTAGCAAACAGTGCCAGACGGATTCATATTATTGCTGCATCAATAGGTCTTGGGTGCCTTTGTATTTCATTTGTGAACAAATCCGGTCCTCAGTGAATATCCTGAGTGCATTCATCATCTTACATTCATACTAGAGGAGAGAAAGAGTTAAGCTTATTTACAGACAAAATGTTTGAAATAATAAAAGGCATCACACCATGCACTGGACTGATGGGGAGGGGCTAGGGAGGTATGGCTTCCCCAGGTGGTTTGCTCTGTATTTGCAGAGCCTGGTGCTTTGACTGTGGAGTGAATGAGGAGATGGAGAGGCACGTTAGGCATATGCTAATGTAAGAAGGGAGCTGTTGGTCTCACTGCCCTGAGAGGGAATATTGACAAATGTCCCTAGGTGCAGGCAGAGAGGCTCCTGGATTTCTGAACAAGGCACTTGCCTCCTGGTGTACTTCTCCTGCACTGAGGAAAGTAAGATTCTATCTAAACTGGTAAATAAACAAAATAGAACCAAAAAATAGCTGATCTTTATCATGGACCTTCCTAGCAAGGAAAATAATATACACAGTTCAGGAAAATATACGCTATTTTTTGAGTGCAACTCAAGCACCTCTGCTGCAGGCAGTGCCTCATGAAACATTTGGTGTTAGCCCATGTGAAAAACACTGTTAATTGGATGAACACGTGCCTGACCTAAGATATGTATTATTTTTCTCATTAAAGCTATGACCCCAAGGCAAAGTGACACCAAAGCAGTGTACAGAGAATAAACACCTTTGTGGGGAAGGAACGATTTGTCCAGCTCAACCTTTTCTTTTTATCTAGTAATAAAACTGGAATAAACACAAGTGCTTTATGCATTTATCCACTGCATTTGGAAAACAGTAACGAGTGGTGTTCCTCGGGGATCAGTGCTGGGACCGGTCTTGTTCAACATCTTTGTCGCTGACATGGGCAGTGGGATTGAGTGCACCCTCAGCAAGTTTGCCAATGACACCAAGCTGTGTGGTTGGGTGGATGCGCTGGAGGGAAGGAATGCCATCCAGAGGGACCTTGACACGCTTGTGAGGTGGGCTGATGCCAACCTCATGAAGTTT
>JBCJKH010052291.1:0-26527 GCA_039877255.1 Loriculus beryllinus
TGACATCAGGATGGAAAGGTGATTATGTATTTTTGACACATCTTGTTCTTGCAAGCATTTCTCTCAGGGCTGTTTCTACACCATCATTAAGAGAGCAGTGTCACTATAGCTCCTCTGTTAACATCTCACATTGGGAGATTTGGTAATGGTATGAAGTCTTCTCTTGGTAGAAGAGATCCTCTCCTCATGTTCTCCTGTACCTTATTACCAAGAGAAGCGACTCAACAGACTAGAAGCAAGATATTTGCGTATTTGCCTGTATGCAGATCACAGTGTTCCGGTTCCACGCCTCGCAGCAACAGTTCATTTTAACCAGATACGGGAGAGGAAGAGGGAAAAAAGGGGATGAAAAAAACCCAACAGCAACTAAGGGCTTTATGCTGTATAGAACTGAGCAGAGGGAGATGTCATTCCGCCACATTAACACCTCTCCCAGACTCCCAGCCCCTGCCATCAGCCACAAACCTGGAACCGAACCCTCCCCTCCGCCCCCCCGCTGTAACTCCGGGAGCGATCGCAGCACAGGGGATCCCCGGAGCCACACCAGTGCTGCGGACGCGGGGCAGCCCGAGGGGCCCGGCACTGCCTCCGGGGTGCTCTGGGCCAGGCGCTCCCCGGCGCGGCCCCCCCGCAGCAGTGTCAGCCCGGCCCGGCCGCCGCAGCTGCGGTGAGTCAGTGGGCGCCAGAGCAGCCGCTCCCCGCAGCTGCATCCCGTCCGAGGAAGCATCACCTCCCGCCCTGGCGCAGGCGGGGGATGGATGCTCCGGCTCCGTCCTCCCTCTACCGCGGCCGGCAGGGAGGACCCACACCGGCCCCACCGGGGCCCCCTCCTCCCTGAGCGTCAGCGGTGTACCTTGACGCTGGCGTTGCTGGTCTGGGTCTCCGCCTCGACGCCGCAGCAGCGGGTGGCGCTGGCCCGGGCGGAGGCTCCGGGCTCCCTGCGCTCTTTGCGGCGGGGGCCGGTGGAGGGCGGCGGCTGCTGCCGGCTCTGGTAGGCGAGGACGGAGGGGATGGAGTCGGCCGCGTCTGTCTTGATGAAGAGGCCGTGGAGGGTGGTGGTGCCCTGCGAGATGGTGGTAGTCTGGTGGGAGGAATTGGACTCGTCCGAGTCCCGGCAGTAAATCACGCCGCTCTGAGAGACGTGGATGCTGGGGGCGCAGCCCATCCCTTCCCTTCCCTCCAAGAACTTGAAGGAACCGAATTAAAAATGAAAGCTGGGAAATTTCAGGTTTGTGGTTGCATCCACCCACCTCACTGTCTGCGCTGCAGCTGCAGGAGATGCCGAGAGGTCGCCCAAGCGGTGGGGTTTACATCTACCACCTAAAACCTGCAGCATTCTTATCTCACATGTGATGTGCACTGACTTCTGGTGGGGAGAGCAGCTCAGGAGCATTTCTTCGGGTTTGTGGGTTGAAGCTAGATAGCTGATGTTAATTTAAAATAGATCTTTGTGGTTTAATAGGTCTTCATTTGTGGTGTGCTTATCTGAAGAACACAATTCTGTCTCTTCAGGAAGACAGAGAATGGGAAAACAGAGCCTTTCCTGAAAGTGCTGTACTGAAAGAGCTCTCAGCCAGCACACCAGCTCCAGACCCCTCTGCCATGGGTTAACCTGTGATCCTTCACAGCCAGAGCACGGGTTCTTCACTTCGGTCCCTTGGTTGGGTTCCAGCTTGGATAATTACCCTCTGCCCACTTAAGTTTCTTCCTGCAGTTTCAACTGAATGTTATTTTTTGCTTCCTCCTTTGAAAAGCAACCCATAGTTAGCATAATTGGCACAGGGGTGGCAGCAGTGGTGGAGAAAGCGATCTGTGTATCTACTAGAAGGTATTATTTAATATAATTAACTGGAGCGTGGATCTGCTGCCTCCCTCTGTGGATTCAGGTTCCAGCTCAGACCCAGGCTCTCTGCTCCTCATTTTAAAGCTGGTTCTTCAGGCATTGTAGCAGTTTTTGACTGTACAGGTCTGATCCTGTGTTCTGCTCAGCAGCCTCAACTCTCATTGAAACAAATGAGAACTGAAAGAGTTCAGCATCTCCCAGAAGGAGGGATTAGAATGGGAAATGAGTTTAGGATATGGTTTTTGGATCAGCATTTGGTTCATGACTCTGGGGTTAAGGGCTTAAAATAATTTTGCTTGAACAGGCTTAGAGTTTAGCTACCTTAGAGCTAAATATCTGCAAACATGCCTTACAGCAGGAATGAAAGCCTTCATCCAAGTCTGCCTGTCTAAGGGCTTGACCACAAGTGGAAGTTGTCTGAAATAACCTCTCCGTAGCTGTTCTCACATGGACGGTCACTCTGAAGTGATTCACCATGGTCCAGCAGCAGCATTTGTGTTCATATCAAGCTTATTTTCAGAATAAAGCCTAATTAGTCTAATTATGCCTGATGTGCCAGTACCACTGTGGCAACCTGGTCTAGTGGAAGGTGTCCCTGCCTGTAGCAGGCAGTTGGAACTAGATGAGCTTTAAGGTCCCTTCCAACCCAAAACATTCCATGGTTCTGTGATTTCACCTGTAGGTAGCAACAGAATGACCAGAGTGGAAAAGTCTTGCTGGTACTGATACAAATGATGCTTAATCTTCATTTACATCATTGCTTCTTAATAACTTACGCTGAATTAGTTAAAGCCCCTGATACATCCGAAGCTGAGAGTGGCAGCTTCTATATTGATTTGTCTATCTGGCATAATATTATTGCTAACCAGTGGAATGTTCCTCCTAATGACCAGCTCACAGAAGAGTCAAGGAGAGTGATAAGAATGATAACATTAATACTCTGACTCAAACAGTGAGCTAAAAATATGCAGCCCAGAATCAGCAGTGCAGGACCTGAGGAGAGTGATCATCAGGAGATGCCACCCACAGATCTGCATAGAGTGAGCAAGCCCCGGAGGGGGAGGAGGTTCTGTTTTGATATACATCCAAGAGTTGCTCTAGAAACAAGGCTAATAACAGTCTTCTGGGGATGGGCTTTTACTTGTGATGTCTTTGGTTCTCGCTGGCATTTCACGCAGAACCAGGAAATGGAGAGAGGTGTACCCAACATCAAAAAGCTTTCAACTAGGCATTTTTGCCTAATATCCCAAGGAAATGAGTCTTGTGTGATCACACTGCCTCTGGGGGTGTATGTGTGTGTCTAATAGCTTTTGAGTTTGCTGGCCAATTCCAACCAGATTGAGCAAAAGGGTGAAGATCTCAAAGAGGGATGTGTTCCTACAAGCTTGGGGAAAACAGGTGGCAGGGAATGAATGGGAGAGCCCCTGTTAGCACCATGCTGAGGGAGGAGGCCAAGCAGCTCGCTTTTTATTAAACATCAGAGATTCACATGGGGAGAAGGGGGTGGAGAAAGATTGGGAGTCAGACAAATGGAAAATGAGCCTTTGTTAGGTTTGCTTATCATGGATGCGCTTCGTGAAATCCCAGAAATGACGAGTTACACATACTTGTTGCACCATGTGCTTTCCAGGGAATAGGAGCTCTGTGGAGCCAGGTCATAGGACTTCTCATTTGGTCAACAACTCTGTGGGAAGAAATAGCTGCTTTGAGGGAGCCACACTCCCTGTGGGAAGCCTACCAGCACCCTCACTCCTGCTCCAAGCCCTCCTACACTGGTTGTACAGGATAATGTCCTTGCATAAGGACAGCAGGGAACTATCTTGCCTTTCTGGAGAAGAAGCAGAGGGGAACATCATGATGGTAAAAGTATTTGCAGTCATTAGGTGTATTAGATCTAACTGCGCCCTCACAAATGTCAGTGCCCAGAGTTCCACTCTTTTCTTCTCCTGTTTCAAGCAGCCATTGTATCCTTCCTCACATCCCAGCCTAAAAACCTGTATTTATTGTCATAAGCTACTAAAAAACCAGGCTCACCTGGAGACCTGGCACTATCCCTGGCAGTGTTCAAGGCCAGGCTGGACAGGGCATGGAGCAATCTGCTCTAGTGGAAGGTGTCCCTGTCCATGGCAGGGAGTTGGAACTGGATGAGCTTTAAGGTCACTTCCAACCCAAACCAGGCTGTGATTCTATGATTCTATTCAGTAGTACCCGCTCCTTTATATGTATGACTTTACAAAAGCATGGCAAGGGTTAAATAGTGGTTGAAAATGCACTGTTGATCAGCCTATACTGTTGCTGTTCTTGTTTAAAGCAGTCTCCTCCACCACTAAGCTGTGCACGAATGAATGTCATGTGAGATTCCCCAAATCACCTTCTGGGACAGCAAAGTTGGTTGTCGAAGGCTTTAAGTAGGAAGATCAATTTTTAGTCCTTGCTATCCTGCCTCCGGGGGAATGGAGCCCTTTAATGGCAGAAGAACATATGGAATTTTAAAGGGCCCAAAGGCTTTTTGAATTATATTTCTAGAGACTTAGCTGGTTTGAGCACAAATGTTTAATTCTAATGATCTGTCTGACTGTGTTACTAATAAAGCTTTATATGCAGAATTTAGCAAGGACACCTAAGCTAACACTCTTCCTGCTGGGAAAATCCTCTGGAACATTTACAGACCCTCACAAGTTTGCTTAGTCTCCCAGCCTCAGTAAATCTTGCTGGACTAAAACTGATGGGGACTTGCTGCAGGGATTTACCATTCGACAGAAGGTGGTCATGGAAACTCTTTATTACTGTCTGGGTGACTGCCTGTTCCCCAGCTTCCTCTGCTGAGTCTAGAGAGCAATTTCTTTAGTAGATGGAGCCCACCACCCTGTTCAGGGATGTCCCTTGCTGTTCATGGAAGGAAGGAAGGAAGGAAGGAATTCTACAGCAGCACTCTGGCCACAGAAGTGTTTTATTTCATGCTAAGCCTGTGGAAGGACTGCATGAGCCTGTTCCTGGGGACACTTTCCTCCTCTTTGCGTGTGGTTCAGCAGTCTGGGCATGCTCTGCTTTCAAACCTCCTTTTGCCTATTGGGAGCCCAGCAGCTCCATAGCAGATCGAGAGGCTGTTCAGCCATGTCTGGTGTGGGGTGAATAAGAACCATACTGGAACCTGCACCCAGACAAGCACCTACCCAGTGTGGAGCTACAAAATGACTTGGGTTGAGTGGCTATTTTTGTTTTTAACTTCGGGTTTTTGGAAGCTTGCTTGGTTTTACATACCCAGGTTGATTCACAGGCCCAGGTAGTGTGAGGCCACCATGGAGCCGTCACCCAGCTGAGGCAGCCTGTGCCTCCCAAGGCAGGAAAGGAGAGTTGGAGTAAGAGGAAGAGCTATGGCTAGTAGAGGGATCACTCAAGCCAGCTTTGCCATAGCACACACAGCTGGGCACTCGGCAGGCCCCTGGGACTGCCTCGGAGGTTGTGCTTGAAATGGTGAGGAATGGGTAGGAAATCCTGCTTTTATCCATACCTGGTTTTGGAAGTACTGAAATATTTCCTGGTTGGCTCTGTATCTTCTTAGAGCAAAGATCTTTCACGCAGGCACAACATGAAATAAAACCATATAATTATAACATATATATAGATATAACCCATTCCCAGTGTGCTTGGTCATGCTGGGAAGAGCAGTTTCATTCCGTAGCATAGTGATGTAGTGCTTTGGACACCAAAGTGTAAAGCCCTAGGTTAAAAAATAATAGTGCTGGCAAAGTGACTGTCAAATGTAGTTTGCATTTTACTGGCTTGACTAACCCGGCTGCTCTCCTGAGAACTGCTTTAATGAGCTTCCCTGACTTACTGCTACAATGGGGAGATTTCAGAACCTGCCTTTTCCTTAGAGGAAAAATAATCTGTCGCGGAATATTAGATGGGCCCATTTGGATTCAGCTTTCACTGAGCCCTGCGCTGAAATCACAGGCGTGCTTCAGGCACAGAGCTGACTTCCATGTGTGTGGATACACACGGGGACACATTGGGCTCCATTCATTTCTGGGGCAGCCCCTTTTTTTTTCATCTTTAATAAATGAGAAGTTAAACACTGAAAATGATGGTTGTGACATAGTGGGTGGGATTCCCTGAGGGAAAACGGAGCAGGAAGGTTGGATTTCTCCTCTGAGTCCTAACAGATATGGCATTCACACTTGTTAGTGTTTGAAAATTAGTAATGAATAATGTTAATGTGGCTGAACAATCCACTGTCAGTGTTGTTGGCCACATGCAAGGAAGGAGTTCTGAAAAGCACGGGTGGCTCAGAGCCTGCGGTCTCAACCCTTCGAGCT
Source organism: Loriculus beryllinus (assembly GCA_039877255.1). Lineage (NCBI taxonomy): Eukaryota > Metazoa > Chordata > Aves > Psittaciformes > Psittacidae > Loriculus > Loriculus beryllinus. The sequence goes on from JBCJKH010052291.1 coordinate 6,163, forward strand.
GCAAAACAATTTGGCCTTGATATGCAAAGCACTTAGTTGCATAATTAATACTGATTATCTTGTATAACCACATCTCTATCAATGAAACTACTCGCTAGCCTGAAGTTGTGTATACTTCAATTCTTCCCTGGATTAAGCAGTGGTGTGCAAGACCCTGGAGCTGATGCCTCAGTGCCTTTGGTAGCTCATGCTGTCAGACTCCTCACATGCTCTAATTGCGGAGCCTCAGTAGTGTTAATCACACGGGTGGGGTGAAGTGCTTGTTCCATTCAAGTCAAAATCCAGGGTTTTCTTCTCTCTAAAAGACATCACAAGGAAAATAGCAACTGACAGGGTTTGCTCTTCTCCAGGATACCTGCCCTTGGCTGAGGAATAAACCAGCGAGGCTTAAAGGGAAAACAAAATGCAACATTTCTCTATTCTGCTCTCTGTGTTTGTAACAAAAGATCACCAGTTTTCTGCTTGAAATAGTGAACAAGTGTGGAAAGGACTGTGGCAATTCCAATCTGCTGCCTCTTTTCATTATTTCAAATCAAATCATTCTAATAAGGAATATTATTATTAGGGATAAAAAAAAAAAGTGAATAAAAAAGAATAGCTCTAGGAAGTGCTGAAGATGGTAATGAGGTGCAATAGGAGCAATGTCCCTTGTTTCTATTAAATGCCTTTTCAGTAAGATAACTCTTTTTTGGGGGTGTTTCAGCTCTCTGTAATAGGCCAGAGTAATCTCTCACCATACAGACTCATCTGAGAATAATTCATACCTCTGTGTAAAACAGTTTATTCCCTCTCATCCAGGAAACAAGGGTGGAGCGGACAGAAAAAGCACATCTATAAATCATGTCTTTGATGCCAGTTTAATGAGATCTGAGTTATGAATCATGTGTTAGCATGAGAAGGCTGTGACTTCCATTATCACAACTGACCAATATCTGGCTTTGCATTAACCAGTCTCATCCCATTAACACGTTTTAAATTAAAAAGTTGTACATCTGAAAACATCACACGTTGAGGTTCCTTTGAAATACCTGTTACAACAGGCATTTGAGGAGGAACCAAAATGCTTAACGTGTGTTGCCTTTTGTGTTAAGGCATTGATGGTAGTAGGAGATTTAGTCTTTGGGGGTCTAGAGGGTTTCTTGCTTGCAAATGAGTGGTTGAGGGAAGGGTAATGTAAGTAAATATTTCATCTCTTACCATTTTTCATACAGGCATGCTTGGAATCCTTCCTCATCAATAGAGGTTTTGCTGCATGTTGGCAATGTCCCTCAGGCAATGCACAAGATTAATACTACTCCCTATCTAATTACAGGTTTACTGACGGATATTACTAAGGCCCCAGCAATGCAAGTTCCTTACGTTGCACTTTTCCCCCTGTCTAAAGCTTACAGAGAGAAAAAGAGAGAAAAAAATGAGGTATAAAGGCATCAGTCAAATTCTATTGCTGCACTAATGCATAGGAGCAAATACCTTGCAGTGTAAGTTTAGAGGTAGCTTGTTTCTAAGCAAAATAACCAGGTTGCTGTGAGAACTAGATGTTTTGTAGTCTGCAGGTAATGTTAGGAAGAAACAAAAGAAGTTTTCTTCAGCAGTTCATGCTCAGTGGCAAATAGCTTTTATCAGATCATGTCTAATCAAGAATTCTTATGGGTAGAATTTTATCCCATGCTGTAGCTGGATCTTTTCTTATTTTGCTTAAGAACTGGGAAAAGAACTCGGGAATGAAACAAACAGCCCCTTCCCATTTAGATATCAAAATTGGGGATAGGAAAGTACCTTCTCTGTTCATATTCTAGTGGTTAAAGCAGTAGCTGTAATGTGATTTTGAGCCATGGGATGCTCTCCCTAAATCCTAAATGTTAGACCACAGGGAATGACCAGTGGAGAACAGCATACACAGTTTTATGCGATTTGATTTTTCCATCCTTAAGCATTGTGATCACACTGTCTTTACGATCATTACCTCCTTTGTTTCAAGAGCCTCTACAGCCCTGTGTACAGGCTGTTGTGGTGGATGTGTGATTATTCCCTTCTGGATGCGTGTTGGTTGGGAATTTAAATACGTGCATTCAACTACCAAGTCTCAGGAGGTGGTTTTCTTTCTAGGAAGCAGCTTTTTTCTGACAACGTGTCATGAAACAGTGACTCAGGAGTCCTTCCCACATGAAAAGGGTCCCAGAGGAACTCCTAATTGTTGCGGAAATGCTGATTTCAGGTTCTAGGATAATTTCCATGGGCTGGTTTCATGGAATTAATTTTCATTTTACATATTTTCTTGCATAATTAATTGGGTTGAGGCAATTAGTGGAATATACCGCTCTCTTTATAAGTACTAGGATGGTAACAGAAGTTTCAGCTTAGTACAGTGTTTTATATTGGAAATGGTTGTGATTTGGAGCAGCTTGCCTGTGTCCAACCTGGCCTTGAACAGTGCCAGGAACAGGGCAGGCACAGCTTCCCTGGGCACCCTGTACTAGCGCCTCAGCACCCTCATAGTAAATGGTGTGAAATGGTGTTTGTACATCAGGACGGCTGTGCCAGGATTCCCTGTCCTCACGCCATGGCTTGTCTGCACGGCTGCATGGTGCAGGCAAGGGAAGGAAGTTCTGTGCAGGCTGTTAGTAGGCAGAGTAGACTTGTACCCCCATGTGCACCAGGGCCAAGAAAGCAGTTGCCTTGGACGCTTATTCTGAGGGTTTGAAGCAGGTTTCTAATCATATTCCTCCTAATCATCAGCCTCCTAACCATCATATTCCTCCTAATCATGGAAGTGTCCCCAGGAGGTACAAAGACCTCCTTCTTGCTGTGACAGGGACCCTCCCCAGGGACCCTTTCTGCTCTCCCAGCTCTGCTGCTCCAATCACCATTTCCGAGGAGACCTGGGAGCCTCTCTCCACTGGATTTCTCAGTTACTTTGTGCCTCTCCTTTATGCGTGTTGTCTTCTGATAATCCCTTCCCTGTGAATTCATCGCCTACAGCACAGACATTAGATAAATAAAGCTAACGTGGGCCCAGAGCCAGACTGGATTGCATAAATATACTGAAATCTTGAGTAGTTAGGCTTTACTTGCTGAGACAGTTTAAGTACTGCCTGTTACTGGTGCAGGGTTTCCTGACAACTGGAGGAGGCTGAAGCAGGGGGGACAGGAGGAGGGAGGGGTGTGATGGATGGTGCGGTGCTGCTCAGGGGTGTTCCTGTTTGACTCCATGTCAGTCTTTTCAACAGCTAAGCAGAACGTTTCCTCCTCCCCAGTTACATTTGTAGATGCAGAGTGACAGTGAGTTTTTTGATTTCTGAAGAAATAGGGATGGAAGCTAGCAGGAGGGAATCACAGCAAGGTAATGCTGCCTTTTTCATTGTACTCGTGCTGTTTCTTTTAGAGGCACATGGGTTTAGGATTTAAACAAGGCACAGGGATGAAAGAGTGTGAAGGGAAGAATTAAACTGCCTGACACCACAGCCCGTAGCTGTCTGGGCTGAAGATGGGGAAACCTGTTTGTCTGGCTTTGACTGTGTGAGGAAGAAGGTAAAGAGGTTCAGAGATGCCTCTTCTTTCAGCAAAACCCTCACACATGCCACAGGTCCCCGGGGACAGCCTAGGGGTGAGGGGAGAGCTCTGCTTGCTGCAGTGCATGATGCCTTCTTCCCCTCCCTCCAAGGACTGCAGGTAGATTCTCTTGCCAGTTTTTTTGCAGTCACTTCACCAACATATGAATGATTGGGAAATGTGGAAAACATGGCTCCAGATTTTCCTGGCTTTCCTTGAGTTAGCACCGTGAGTATTCTTTTCATTTCAGATGTCTGCCATCGTTAAAGTTACTGTGTTCTCAGATGTTATTACATTAATACATCATCCAGGCTCCAAGGCTTTTGATGATATATGTGATATAGTTGTGTCTGACTCCAGAAACCCTGCTGCTCCAGCGACACATCACTCAGCATCACACCACCAGTTCAGATCAGAGGCTGGTGGACTCAGTAACTGTGGGCCAGCCCTTCTGTTGGTGGAAGCTGGCAAAGCCCCTTTGGGAGGGGATGCAGGGATTTACACCAGGTGAGGATGAAGCCCTCAGAGTCCTTCGTGTTCTGAAACATGAGAACCTGCTTCAAAAGAAAACAAACCAACCTCACTATCTTGCAGCACTGGGCAGCCTGAACCCATTAGCCCAGCAGGCAGGGTTTACTGGGGCAAATGCTATTCTGGGCAGCTCACTCGTGTGCCTTGTAACTCCCAACTGAAACTCACATCAACGGATTCAGATCTGACCAGGCTCATTTGGCTTCAGCTCCTACATGTTTAGGCACAGTTGTTTGGAAACATTTGAATGGTGCAGAACCTAAGTGTCCTCCCTAAAAGGGATATTGATGAACTGGCACCTTTATAAAGAGCTTTGTGCTGTGTTACTTTGCTGATCCCTGCGTTTCTGTAACAAGGCTCTCTGTTGCCAGTGGACCGTGGTTCTATAAAACATTCTGAAATGCCAATAAATTCAGAGACACGGTTTAGGAGCTGTCAGCTGGAATTTGCTACTTGAGCTTGGACAAGCTGGGCATATCTGCTTACTCCTGTTCTGTTTGCCTAGGTGTAGGGAGAGCGATGCAGTTAGCATGGCTGGGGGTTTTCCTGGGAAACTTTGGGAAGGTGAATCTCTAAGAAACCATGCGAAGTTTGTCTCGCCATCCTAACACATTGGGGTCATTTTATGTCGTGTCGTAGGTAGATTGTAGGTGGCCCTAAGGACTCTTCCATGTAGCTGATTGGAAATAGCATTCTTCAGATGCACACAAAAATGGCTGTTTCACTCTTTTTATTCGTTGATTGGCTTCCAGCTGAAACATAAACCTGAGCTTGTGAGCTCTGGAGGGCATTAAGGATCTCTGACAGCTTCTTGCAAATGTAGGGGTATTAAACCCAAAAGCTTGGCTACATTCCAAATGAAGGAATCTTATGCTGAAACTTTAAGTTTCTCTTATACTTAAGGGAGTTTAAGATATTTTGCACTTCTTAGATCTCACATGATTGTAAGTGACTTGCCCAGGTCACACAGGAAATCTGCTGGGGGAAAGACTTACATCTCAGCTTTCCTGACTTCCCAGAGAGCTTCTGGCCAGATGAAGGGATGTGCTGCATGGGGATGGGCTGAGGTTCATAGCAAGTAATTCCCAGAGCAGCCCTGAGCTCTGGGGTCCTCGGGGGAGCCTTTGGGAGTCTTCCGTAATGGAAGAGGTGTGAGCCTCCCTTTCCTCCACAGGGGAAGCAAAACACCACATCTTTATCAGACTGCCTGTTTTCGTGGACCTTGAAGAATTTAGGATTTCTGAGGCTGAGGTTGGCCATTACAGAGTGTAAGCCTGGGAATGGGACTGGGTTAAGTAGGAAACCATGGTGCAATGGCACAGGGACAGAAGTGACCTGCTGCTGCATCCACCAAGTTGAGCAGGAGTTGGAGCAGTGACAAGGAGGATTCCCAGCAGTGTTTGTGGTCAGCCAGTCCTGAAGAGTGGATACAGGATGAGAGCAGCATGTCTCTTCCTAGGGGAATGTCACCCATTCACATATGGGCAGACAGTGGTGGGACCTTCTTGAAAGTCCTGATGGTACTTGGGAAAAGAGCCTCTGGTTGTGGTGCTGTGATGTGCCATGGATTTTCACCCCTGCATCTAGCTCATCGTGTGTAAGGAAATGCACAGTTTGGCTAAGGACAAAATCCCCAGAGCCCTAAAATCCAGCAGTGCTGCCTATGACACATCTGCTTGGCTGATCCAAGTCACAGTGCTGCTGCGTTTGGATCTGCAAGCTTTAATAAGCAGGCATCTAGTGCATGTCTTGGCCTTGGAGCAGGGGAGCAGACACAGCTAGGAAAGATGGGCCAGAAATCTCCCTGTGGTGTGGGAGTTTGTGCAGCTCTGAGAGCATCCATGATGGTGTCTATAAGCTTCATACCTCTGCAAGCTTTGTTAGCAGCTCTGTGAATTGCTTTGATTTGTAAAGTGAGGGGCTCAGTCAAGCACTTTGCAGGAGAAGAAACGTAGATGAAAAACAGACCTTGATGAAGTGTCTCATTAACTAAAAAGGCAGCAATTTCTGGCATTAACCAACTCCCCCCACGTATATAAAGCTGGTTATAATGTCTTGGCAAATACACAATAAACATGATCAGAGCACACCTTGGAGCAGATTCAGGATTCAGTTTTGTGCTGCATGGGCTTTATAAGGGTGTAATTCCACTGATACCAAGCTGGGACAGTGCAGAAGGGGATCAGGGCTCTGGCTCTTCTCCCTTGCGTTGCTCAGCGTTGTGCTTTTTTCTTCCCATGTGCTGAGCTCACCCTGAAGAAAATAGAAACAGGATCAACTTGAACCAGTACAAGAAAATAGCCCCTTCCAAGGGCAGCAGAGCTCAGGGAGGCACGATCCATCAGCAATCATCAATCTTCACTTCCAACTTGACTTCAGTCATTTGAGAGAACAAATTCAACATGATCAAAACTGACCTGCTTGAGTTTTGCAGTGGCAAAGGTGGCTGGAGCTGACACCTAATGAAAGACACTGGGATTCTCTTTGTTTTCTGCTAACAGAAAGGAAAACAGAAGAGCCCCATATCATCCATCTCACCAAGGCTGTAATTACCACTCCCAGAAATTATTTCTTATTTAATGAAATGTCTCTTTAGTCTGAACAAAGGAATTTTCAGAGGAGAGCACTGAAGGGTGGGACAGAGAACACAGGCAAAAACAGTTCAATTACAGGGAATAAAATCCTCTTGACATCATGACGCAGTTTGTGGGAGATCTCATTAGAAACCTCGCCAGGCCAGAGCAATGTCTGCTTCTCTATACACATCTTCTGTGTCTATTTATACTGAGAACCACTATCTATAGTTCTCAAGAGGCATGAGGGACATGCAGCTCATTCTTCCATGCAAGTTTCCAAAGGGATCTGCTTTCTTTTCTACCAGCAAAATGCCAGATGAATTCTTGATGCAGGGATGCTGCCAAGCCTAGGAACACCCTCTCCTGCATCCAAAGGGAAAATGTCTGTGGATGAGCTGCTCTGGCAGCTCTCTCCTGATGGGAAGGAGGGTTGGAAGTAGGGAGCAGTGAGTCCTTTAGAGGTGTTTTACTTCCCCTGTGACTGCAGGGATGGAGTGCTGTTAGCCAAGAGGAGACATCTCAGGGATGGATGGATGGATGGATGGATGGATGGATGGATGGATGGATGGAAGAAAGATCTGCCTTCTGTTTGGCAGAGGCAGAAGGAGGCAGGCAGGAGCCATGGGGTTCCTGTAGGAGGTGCTACCCATGGTTAGGACCACTGGCCTTGGTGTGCGATGGAGGTTTATTGCCCCTCATTATGGTGGGGGAGAAGCTTTACCCAACTTGAAGTGAATCCCATCATCTTCCAAGCCTCTTGGCTGTACTGCTTTTAAGAAATGAGGCAAATGGTGTGATTTTCCTTCCAGGGGCACACTTACCGCATTAAAAAAAAATTTCTTTTTTTTTTTCCCTTTTTTTTCCTTTGCTTTTTTATTTAAAGTCATTGGTTTTATTTGAGTTCCTCTTTTGGAGAACAGTGCTGCTGGTATATCCTTTTATTGCTTGCATTAGATGACTACTGTGCACTGTAACATACAGTAAAGGCAGGCTGTGTAGGAAATAACAGTGGATTTAACCTCTAGCACTGCTATAAAAGCAACCTCAGTAAAATGTGAGGTAAATAATGCAGCTGTGGAAGTTGCCATTCTGCAGCTTATGCTGATGGGGAAAAATCAGTAAGTAAGAAAGACTTCTAGTCTTTGGTGTTGCATTTCATGGGCAGGTTCAGGAGCAGGGATCATTCTAAATGCCTAATGAAAGGGGCACCCAAAACAGAGATCATCACATCAGGTCATAACCTGCAAAGAGCAAGAATAGGGACAAATCTGGAGCCAAACTACAACCCACAGCAGAAGCCAAGTCCTGGTGACCTGGAGCAAGGCACAACCGCATGCACATCCTTTGAGGAGGTGAATGCTGTAGAAATGTGGTTTGGTGGAGACAGAACAACTCTTGGTGTTCCTGGAGGACCTGGTGGCTCCTCAAGCCCTCTCTTTCCAGTTGATTTGGTTTTCACAAAGCCTTGGCTTCACATCTCATTGAAGGAGAGCAGTTTGGTGGCTTGGGCTCTTATTCTGTGATGCTTTGGGGATTGTTGCTAATACCAAAAGGCAGGTTGTGACAAAAGAGGGACACTGCTAACTCCAGCAGCCAAGAGGCAAGAGCCCTTTAGAGCTGTCACAGCAGAAATGGCAGCTTTGGGCCCATGTCATCAAAGCTTATCAATAGGGGCAGGAAAACAGGCAACCCTGGAATATCATATACCTGAGGAGGTTCAGGAAACTGCTGCAAGGTATGGGTAAAGCGGCAGATGCTGAACTGCCGCTGCCCTCAGGCCAGTTTGAGAAGCTCTTTGCTCTCATTGCATGCTGGCAATCACCCCAACATAATTAAGTAGTTTATTCTGTCATGTTTTGATAAACTCCAACTTCCCCACTGGCTTACCTTGTGAAGGCTTGGTCCATAGGCTGCCTCATGGTGGTGGGATACAGGGGTTTGTTTCTGCTGTTCATTTATTCTTTCAAATGAAATATACTTAGGAAGGAAAACTATTGATGGCAAAATAAATAGCAACTTTCTCCCAGATGGCTGCAGTGCATCCTGCCTGGAATCCCGATGCACCCTCAGCCGAGTGTTTCTAGGCTTGTGAAATCATAGTTTTCCTGCTCCGCACTGATGAACCAAACCTGTTTGCAGTTTCAAACTGATACCCAGGTGCAGCACACTGCTGTGAAAAAGGCATAACATGACCTCAGCGCGATTCTGCTTTGGTTTTGGTAATGGCTCTTTGGCATTTGTTAGCCAAAGCAAATGCAAATAACATGCTGGAATGATTAAAGGATTCAGTCTTTGCCTTAGCTAATGTTTTGACCTGCAAAGTAGGTATAACTTGCACTTGATTCTCAATCAAAAACAGTTTCTAGCAGCAATTCTGGTCTGAAGAACACCAAAAATGAGTGGGAACTGAACGTCCCATTGCTTACAGGCTGCAGTCAGTGGGAGCCAGGCCTTGGGGTGCAGTCCTGGAGATGACCAAGGGGGATATTTACTCAACTGTAATTAACTTAATCAGCCACTGGGTATCAGTATTGTCTCACATCAATATATAAAAAAGGGTATTTTTATGGAGCTGAACAACTTGACTGTTAAAGAGACATTGGTAAGGACCGAAGCCAGAGCTGCTCTACAGGTCTGTGAGCGTGATGGTCAGAGGGTGAATTGCCTTCCTCAACTTCTACATACCTCTAAAGTAAACCTGCTCCCAAAGCACCACTCCACAAAGCCTTGTGTCCATGAAACTGAGAGAGAGGTGAGTGGCAGCACAGGATATTTGCCACCCAGGGCAATGCTCTGCTAATGCTCCTGTCCAAGTGCAGACCCTGGCAAGAGCTGGGCATGCTGCAGGTTGGGATGAGTTCTACCTCTCAGGAAAAGAGCTGGGAAGGGTTTGTGGATTTGGAGATGTTAAGCCAAGCTATGGCCTGTGTCAGGGGTGCTAGGGAGCATCCCTGTCTGTCTAGATGCTGTATGATATTGCAGTGATCTTAGTGCTACCTCTTGCTATGAGCAGATGGAGGGAGAGAGAGATGATGACCTTTGAAGGTCCCTTCCAACCCAAACTGTTCCATGGTTCTATGATTCTATGATTCTGTACGACTGTGTGCGCAGCTGAATTTCTTCCATGTGGTGCCACTCTCCCTGTCTGCCTGCCAAAGCAGGGTCTCAGGTTTGTCTTTAATGGGGAGCTCCAACCAGGATGCACTAAAGGCAAAAAGGTTGCTCCATGAGCATACCTGGGACCAGCCTCTTTATATTAGTGCCTGCTATGGGGTGGGCTTGGAGGCTTACTCTGTGGTGGACATATGAAGCAAGAGCTGCTGCCCTGCACAGGAGAAGCCCAGCCAAGCAAGGTCTGTTGGCAGAGCACTGTGTGCAAGGGCAGTCCCACCATGTGTACTTCATCACCACGGGACACTGGCAAAGACTTGTGCAGGCCTTTCTCTTGAGCCCCTCACCTTCTTCACTAGGGATGGGACTCCAGCACTGGTGGGATTTCTGCCTGAGTTTCCATTCAATTTTGGCTCCAGGTAACAGTTGCTTCCCTTCCTGCTGCCTTTCAGGCTCGTTCCCCTTGCCAAAATGCTAATTTAGCCCTTCGGCTATGTTTAAAAATAAAAAACCCTCCACTTCTCAGGGTAATAAAAGGCCAAAGGAATATAAAAAGTTCACCAGACTGGGCAGTTTGCTCCTCGCTGCGTCTTCCCGGGGCGGTGCAGCAAAAACACAGGCACGACATCCAAAGCAAACAGCTTCCTCCTCAGCCCCTCCTGGAGCCGCTGGCTCCCAGCTGCATCCCACACCGAGGTGCCCAGCTCCCTCTTCCACCCCCTGCTTCCCCTTGGGCAGTGCCAGCACCTTTCCAGGCTGTAGTAGCATCCTCTGGACCTCTTCAACCAGAGTTAGATGCTGCTTTTCCCACACCTGGATCATTCCTGTTCTTGCTTTCTCTTTTCCTGAAATTTCCCCACCAAATTCCAGGCTGTTTGGGCACAAACCCAGCAAGGAGTCCCAGCAACAAGGAATTTCCCTCTAGTCCCTCCTGGATTGGGATAGCCTATCCATATCCTCCCTACTGTTCACATCATTCCTAGGCTATCCCACAAAGAATCCCTGCAAGACAGCAAGATTGAAATCCCCTGTTTGACTTTATTTCTGGTTTAGTACCAGATGTGGCATCACTGGAAACCGTAGGGGGGTTTATTTAGAAACACAGACAGGATTATGGCAATGCACGGGATTTCATAGGAGCTCTGTGAGGCTAGTAAAACCTGGAGGATCCCAAGAGTTGTATTTCTTCCTACTTAGTTAAGGTCTTCTGTTGTAATACAGGAAACTCAGATAACCAGAGCAGAAGAAGGGTTATTTGAATGGTTGAAAGTTTTAGTGTTTGTTGATCTAGAGTGAGGTTAAGGTCTCATTTCAAGCCCATCTAACAAAAATAAGAAGTGCTTACCACATAACTTCCCTGTTCTGATTTCTTTCAATCTGTGTTGACAATAGCTGGCAAGGGATTCAGAGCTCCCCTCCACATCGCTCTGTTTTTTGTTGTGCCTTACGAGAATAGGGAAAAACACCTCCTCACGTATTAGGAATGAATCCTGAGTGATTATCCTGCAGTCTGAGAAACCTCCTGGGAACACATCACTTGAGGCCTCTGAAACATTAACCAAGAGCAGGTGAACTCTTGTAACCAGAACTATGTGAAGTCACTGAGTTCGGAAAGGCAAAACACGACTGTTGGGGATGGCAGAGCTCTGCTCGTGGCTTCCCAGCGCTCCATGCTGGCTCCATGAGTGACTCTCATCTCCAATACTTGGCAGTGTGGCAGCCTATGGGAATGTGCTGTTTGGTGGCCTGCTTTGAAATGTTTTAAATGCACAGGGTGTTCTGAGAGGTACATTGCAGAAAAGCTTTTCTTCTTTTACTGCAGTAATGTCCATGGTTGCTTCCTGATTTCAGTACTGGTCACGACTTGAGTACAGGGGATGCTCTGCTTGAAATTGTGCTGTGGATGGGGGTTGGAGCTCCCGAATGAGATCCTTTTCCTCCTCAGGTGGATATTTTTCACTAAGTGCAGCTATATCTCTCTCCAAAAGTTAAAGAGTGGTCACTTTAAAGCAGCTATGGAGAAAGAAAGGCATTGTTTGGATAACTTCCTGTGTTTGGGGAAGTGCCTGTTTAATTTAAGACCTCTTCAGTGTATGGAATAGAGGTAATTTGTCTTCTTCAACATTAAATCTCATTCCACTGAACTGATCAATCACTAAGAGATTTAAGCTAGGCTTGTATCAATGCACAGCTCCAAAAAGGTGAGTCAGCAAAACACAGTGCATGGCCACCATCCCATCCTGGAATTAACTCATGTCTCAGGTGGAAGCAGATGCTGCAGTTCCTTGCTGTCAGCCTGCTACAGTTTGTAGGAACTTAGCAAAAGCCACTCTATGGAACGAGGTCCAGGGCAGATGGGAAGCAGAGCACCACATATGTCAAGGAGGTACCAGCTGGTGTTCAGTGTTTCAACAGCATGAAGCCAATAACATGATAGGAAGTAAAACTGGAATGGAGTAAAATACAGTGGAGACATGGTGACAAGAAAAGGGAAATGTGATTCCAACGCTTGAGCAAACAGTGTACAACTAAATTAAGTAAAACCCTGACATAACATGCCCAGTGACCATCATGCTGAGGCATTGCGTTCAACCATTTGTCACATGCCTTTTCCCTCTTAATGCTTATCCTGTTCGCATCAGTTTTCCCATCAAATATCTTCTTTTCCTGAACAAGAAAGACCCTAATCACTTCAGGGTGCTTGCCACCTACTATCAGTGGTTATTTTGGGGATAGCTCAGCAAAGCTTTAAAATGTCTGAACTGCATTAAAATGAATTGTTGGCATTCCAGCCCAAACCTCAGGAGGCAGGAAGCTGCCATGAGAGCAAGGAGGGAAGCACTGTTATAATAAAGCATACATGTAATGAGGTTTGATGTGCTCGAAAGTCAAAGTCTGGTCCACATTACGAAACATTCACTGGTTTAAACTAAATTAGTTTCAAATTGATCTAATTAAACTTCTAGACAGCCTCAGTGTAGACATCTTTGTATCAGTTTTATCCGTTCTTAAAGAGGTTTAGCTAAGATGTGTTAGGAAAAAGATGTCCACGAAATCCTCAGAGGGAGTTGCCATTTGCACATCTGAACTAGGTTGCATTTCAGATCTGTTCTCACATATCTTGCTTCTTTAGCCTCTTGCAAATCTCATGTTAGCTTTTCTCTAACTCTGAACTCTCACTGACTTTGGACACCATTAACTGGCCATGAATCAGAGCACACTGCTCTATGGAGGAAGAGGAATGTGGCCATCCTGATAATGTCACGTATAATAAGCAGCAAACTAGGAGTGCAAGCGGCATGTTGTGAAACCTGCATAGATCTTGATCTCCTTTTATAAACAGGGGACTTCAAATTGCCCTCAAGGCTGGACATTCAGAGTCCTGAGTTCAGGCACGTGCTTCTGGTGAGGTTTCCAGGCTGGGATTTACAACAGAGTCAGATCTATGACAGATTGACACGATGTGAAGAACTGCAGGTTCACAAGCAGCGCAGGGCTGGTAAAATGTCAATGTAAAATGTACCTACGTTATCTTCTGTGCTCTTCTGCACGGAATATCCATCTCTCACCAGTCTATCAAGGGAGATTGTGTGCTCCCGAATGCAGCAGTTCACATCTCGGTCCCAGGAGTCACTGGTGGCCTTTAGAGAAGCAGCCCTCCCACTTGGCATAATGTGGTGGCAGCCTTCAAACTGCCACTGTGTTGGAGGCCTGTACCACGGGATGGGACTGAAAGAATCCCTTCTAGTGGGAAAGAGAGGCTCAGTGTTGAGTTTGCTGGATTTTGCTTAGCAGGAGAAGGAATGATGATGCCAATTCTGAACTCAAGCATGGACTTTGCAGAGGTTAATGTACCCCTGGAGACTGGGGGACAAAACTGTCTGTCAAACAAAACTGGTTTTTAGGGCAGGGAGGTGGAGTGCATAGAAGTGCATTATATTCTGTTGACTGTTAATTGTATAAATAAAACACCACCAAGACTGGTTTTCTGTACCAGTCTGTTTTCTTATAAAATACAGGGATTTCTGAAGCTGTGTAGAAATTCCATAGTAAACACAAAATCTGGCAAATCATATCCATCCAGTAGAACATGGTGAGATATTCACAACTCTCTGGAGTAACAGCATCATGAGAGCAGGTCTTCCCACAAAAGACAGGAATGGAACAGCAGAATAGAAAACTCCTGCAACTCCAACCCCACATGTCCTTCCTGGGAAAGAGAGCTATAATTCCCTGGAGGCTAGGGAATCCCTCCTTCCTTTCTGAGGCAACACAGAGTGATACTTGGTGAGGATTAGTGATTTGAACATGATGTTTAACCCTTCCAGAGTGCAGGAGCAGTCACAATTGTTGCTGCATATTTAGCATGTAGAAATCAGTGCTTTGTTCACATGTGTGGTCTCTAGTGGTGCACAGGAACTAGGAGGCATCAGTATGTTCTTTGGAAAAGTTTTAGGGCACGTCTGGGTGATTCTGACGAGCCCTACATTTCATTTTACAGGCTGCCTGCCTGTGGCTAATGAAAGGTTTTCACATTCCTTTCTATATGCTTTGAAATGCCAGAGGAAATGTCCCAGTGACTCAAATTATAGGTGTTACTTGGGAGTAACTGCTGCATTATTGTTGAACACCTGGAATTGGCAGCAGGCAGGCTGCATGCTGGAAAAAGGAGGAGTTGGACACGCTTGGCCACCCCTTCCTACCTCCAGCAGGTCTTTAGGCAGCCCTGCCCCTGGGCTTTGTTCAGCTGAAATAGGTACAAAGGGGCTGCAAATGCTCCTTCGGATGAACCTTGTTCCATTCCCACCTTCTGATCTGGTTCCCTCTCTCAAATCTTCCTATTCCCTGATAAAGCACAAGAGAGTTTTGTTTCAGTGTCAAAGCATTCATTCCATGAAGTTGAGCCATGGGTAGGTTTGGATAGGTAGCTTCACAGATATTACTGGATGTTCACAGGGGATAAAGCATATCAGTGTTCCATGGAGACAGCCACTGGGGGTGTTCTCAGCTTCCCTGCTATTTATATACTTTCTTTAACATCTTGACAGTAAACCCATTGGAAGCAGGTTTGCCAAAGAGACCTCTTTTTCTTCCAACTTATCATCTCCTCTCAACCTGTCTAAGACAAACATTCTTGGCATGGCAGAGGCAGCCCTTTATCCCACTGTGTTGCCTTTGAAGTTGGGTTCTCCAACAGAATTGGTACATGGCCAGGAAAGGAAAAACAAAGTCTGGAACTGTCAGTTGGCTGCACATTCACTGCACAAAGGTATTGAAAGAAAAACTCCCATTTCACAGCAGAAATAGCGGGAGGAGGGAATTGTTTCTCTTTACGTTACCTGATGCAACATGGAAGCTGCATTCAAGATGGAGGCCCAGGTGTGCTCCGTGCAAACTCCTATTGGCAGCCAGCTCCTGCACTGAGGGATTCAGTACAACAAACAAGTCCATACCACAGTCAGGGCTTTGCATTTCATACCGCAAAGTGGGATCTACCTGGAGCATACCTTGGCAGTGTTGGCTTCATCAGAGGAACTACCTGCATCTTGTTTCCTGTCTCGGTCAACCTGCTGAAAAAAAATCCCCTGACAGTGATAACACAGTTTGTACATGTCAACTTCCAAAGTACATGTAGTTTGGAGCTCTTTGCTAGTGTTTGTATACCTACAATTGCCTTATCTACATTGGTTTACTGTGGGTGAATTAATGCCTGGTAAAAATAGTGATTGAAATGGGACTTTAGAAAGTATCAGTGTGCTCATTCAGGAGTAGAATCCTAGAATGGTTTGGGTTGGAAGGGACCTTAAAGCACATCCAATTCCAACCCCCTTCCACGGGCAGGGACACCTCTGCGTTTAGTCTAACGCAAACTTTGTTGTTTTCAGCTACAGGGCTCAAACCCTAACAAGATCAAATGGCATCTCTTTTGTAATGGTGGCAGCCTTTTTGTTCCTTCTCCTGATTTTGACAAGGATTCCTTTGGGCTTGCTTAGTTTGATCCAGAAAAGTTTGTAGTGCGTTAGTTGGCATGTAGTTAAGCTTTGTTCAGTTCTTGACTGCAGTCATCCGTTTTACTTGAGCTTTCTTTTCTGAGCTTTACCTTAACTAACTGCTGAGCCAAAGTGGTTTGGTTGCAGTGTTAACAGGCTGTAAATCCTTGGTGTCCTAAAGCTACCATTGAAAATTTGTATTTTGGGGCTTATGATAAAGTCCCTGGAAGTGTCTGGGGTTTTTTTGGTCATGAGGGCCTTGTTTGGTTCTCTCCAGCTTGAGTAGTAGCTTCCTACTCAAGAGATTAACCCAGGTGTACGTTTATTATAGTACCTCTGCCATGTGAGATGTTATAGCTGTTTATTTAATGCAGAGACACTATGTAAGTCAGCTGCAATATTATATCTAAAACACAGGCCTTGAGGTCCTGTATATGGTCCTCATTGTTTAAGGGATGTTTTGTATTAGTGATGAGCTGAATGTCAAGCTGGTCCTTCAAGTTTGGAAGAACAACTTACTGTGGACTGTGCCCTGAGCTTGCAATATATCCAAGTCTTTTTCCATGGATTTGAAAGTGAGTGCTCAAAAAACAGGGAAAAACTCATCAGAAGTAGTTACTTGGGTTTGCTGGCCATAGAAATCTGCAGCTAAGATGGACTCACTCCAGCCTGGGAGAGCTAAGGAGCTAAAAGGTGGGATATGTGGAGACATTCGCCCATTGTGCTTCAGTCTTGGTTGTCAAGTTTGGCTGCTGAACTTCTCCTTCCAGCTAGGATTTGTCCTCAGGCTCCTGAGAACAGGGAACCCAAACAATGTTGTCCTCAAACGTTTTGCAATCCTCTCATTGTCCATGTTGCAACCCACCATCAGGAAGCCAGTAACCCCTGCTGCTGAGGTCTGCTCTCATCTCCTGGCATGGAGGCCTGTTCCTATGGTGGTGGAGCCCCTTGAAAGCATCTGCCCTGCTTTCAGAGGGAGGAGGGCTGGCTCTGTATGAGGCGTATGCTGCCAGTGACTTGAGTTTCAACCTTTTTTGGTGCCTTGCTACACCGTTACAGCTGTGCTCCATGGAAATCAGAGATCCATGATGGAAAGAAATAGGTCTGCCCTTGTGTCATGTTATTCAGTGTTCTGAGGACTGTATGATAAAGGAAGTGCAGAGGCACGGCAGGGATGTGGTGCTTGAAAGCGCATCTGGGATAAATGCTGCTTTGGATCTGTTGTGAATTCAGACTTCCAGCCCAAAATGAAAAATAAGGCCTTGGGGAGAAATGTCTGGGTGACATTTTGGATTGTGCTTATGAACTAGCAGGGGTAGGAAATCTATTAAAGACCCCAGAGGCTTTAATGGCTTGGATGATGATTTACAGCTGTTTTATTCAGTAATTTATAAACTGCTCCTTATCATAGAGGCAGGATACAAATACTGAGTTTCATAAAGGCACACAGTTCTCCTTTCTTTCTCAGAAACTTAGGGATGGAAAGGACATTCCACAGTAAACAGCAGTCTCTTCCCATCATCTAACCACCCCCTCACACAACGATTTGAGACTACAGAGCACAGCCAGCCCTGCCTGGGCATATCTCTTCCCATATAATTTCCATAATACAGCCTTTTCCTCTGACTGCAATGCAGACTCCCTAAATATACAGCCTGTTACCATAATGCTACATTCCTCTCCCCCTGTCTGCGATAGGCATCTCAAAATGACATACAAAGATTTAGCTCTCAAGTGTCCCCAAGGAAAGGGTCGGGGGTTTTTTCTGGCAGTGGGTGCTCCAGATCTTCATGCACGTTCCAGCTGGCTGGAGCAGATCAAGACAGGGTCATCCTCATGTGGGCTTCAAGAGCACTGAGGAACTGATGTCTAACCAGAGCTGCCTGGGTGTTGTAATGATCCCAAACATATTTGAGATATGAGTCCACATCCCAAACAATTGCCTCAATAAACCTATAAATGTGTGAGGAAAGTGAGTTCTAGATGAGGGGAAGGACACAACTGAGGTCACCCTGGCCTCATGCTCTGCCTATTAGGCCATGCTGTTTCCTCACAGCTGGCCAAAACCTTCCTTAGAAACCTTCCTCCCTACCCTAGGAGCCTTAAGGAAAAATCTGAAATCTACAGCTGTGACTGATGCCACCTCCAAGTATGAGCTTGGTTTCTGTGTGCAGGTCCCTCGCCATATCTCTGCTGGTGTTGGTGATCAGCTCAAGCCGAACATCAGCACCATCTGCTAACAGATATAAAATCGTGTTTCCATGTGGTATCTCTCTGCTGGGAAGCCTAAAGCACCAAATAAACAGGAATTAAGCTTGGATCATCCCAGTGTAATGAGTCATTTTTATTAACCCTATTTTCAGACTGACACAATTAGCTGCAGAGATCTTAGCTTGCTTTGACTTCTTTTGACTTCTCTAAACAAGATCTAAGACTTTGACTTAGATCTTTGACTTCCCCAAACACAGCCATGAGAGAGCCAGGAAGAGGCAGACCCCAGGATCCTGCTGCTCCCATCCCTGTTAGAAGGTGTCACTGCTTTGGGCCCTGCTCCTGCTCTGATACAAGAGCTGGTGTAGCCAAGAGGAGGAGGAGGAGTAATGCTCTTCCTTTCCTATCATTGCTGCTAAGTATTTCCCAAGTGCTCTAATCTTTCCAGCTATATTATGATGCTTTGATTTCTCCTCCTGTCCTCAGTATTGTTTTTTCTGCAAGTAGAAATAGCCCGGGGCAGAACTGGAAAGCAAACAGGATCACACTGAATAAATCCGTCTTCACAGTTCTTCTTTTGTATACGCCCTTCTGTCAATTCCGTTCAAAGAAAGTATCTCCTTAGCCCGCCTGGGCTGTTTAGCATTTTTGATGAACAAAGTCCTCTTTTAGGCTGCAGCCCATTGAGGTTCATTAATCAACAATTGCCACGAAGTGAAAAATTCTCAAACTTCCAAAAATCTTTTTCTTGGAATGAGTTAATACAAACAATGAAGTTTTCCTTGGCTAACTGTCCCCTGCTTTGATGTGTCTGGGTGAGAAAATAAAGCCACAAAGGTGTTATAAACTGGGCACCGATCACAGATTTAGACAGGCTGGTATGTGCTTTTTAACCAACAAATATATATATAGGATCACAAGAACTAGTATTTGTTTAGAGTGAGAGAGAATTTTTGGCATTTCAGTGATTTTCTTATCAGTTTTTCATTAGTTGAACTGTTTCATTTTAAGAACAGCAAGTTCCCCTCTGTCCTGAGCATGGCACTGGAACCAGTCACCCACCCCCCATTCCTAGAGTAACATTGGTTTACGTTATTTCTGGCAGGAGGGATAATACAGCTCTTCTGAATTTTGGGAGCAGGCTGTTATTCAAACATATCCCTCAGCAGTCTTGAAAGCTTTGGAGTACCTCGGGAAGCCCTGGCACCGTGAGCTGCATTGGCAACCAGGAGATGTGACCCTGTGCAAAGGGCCGTGCCTGCTGCCAGACCTAGAAGAGAGGGTGCTGCTGCTCTTTCAGTGGGTGTAGAGCTGATGTGCAGGGCTTTGTCACTGCTGTTACTTGGAGTAAGGCAGAGAAAAAGCTTGGGGATTACTTTTGAGGGTGTAAAGTCGCTAAACCTGCTCGAGGTTCCCTCCCCAAACAAAACCTTGCTCCCGAGGCCAGTAAAATGAATAGGAAGACTCCCATGGCTTTCTCTGAACCAGTGAACAGGGATGAAGGACCAAATAGCCCCTAAGAGCATTCACACCACCTAAGTGCTGCTTCAGGCTGGCCGGATCCATGCTCCGAAGGTCAGGAGGCAGCAGAGCATTCCACAAAACCAAGATTGCAGAAGTATGAGCACTGCCCCTCCAGTGCCTGCAAACCACAGACTCCAGCCGTCCTCTGCCTTCCAACCAAAGAGAGTGAGGAGTTCTGGACTTCACCAACACGTTCCTGGGCTTTGCCTTGACTGCTGCGATTGTTCTGACAGTGCGAACTTAGAGCCTGCGTCACCCTGCCATGGCAATATTGTTATTTTTTAACCTGCTATAAAAAGCGAGCAGCAAGTAGAGGCACTGCTCTGTCCTGCAGAACTAAAAGGTAGTGTTTAGCATTGATAATGGTTACCAGGGTGCTTCTTCCTCCAGCGAGTCTGAAGTGAATAAAATCATCCATCTTTGTTTCTGTTTTGGTGCGCTTCTATTTTTGCTGCTTACATTTCAAATGACTGTATTTTGCTAACAGTTAAAGGCTGCGTTTTGCACGCATTGCACATTCTATAAACCCTTTGGAAAAAAGAAAAATTGGCACTGTGAATTCTCTCTGCAGTGGGGTTGGAAGGATTTTAAAGTCTCAGGAAGGAAAGACCATGCCAGCTTTCTGCATGCAAACTCTGAGCTAGTAGTGGTGATTAAATAGTGGTGATTAATAGTAGTGGTGATTAAATAGCCAATGTGCAATTTTCATATGAGAAAAGCAAGGCTTAATAATAGAATCATAGAATCCCAGACTGGGTCAGGTTGGAAGGCACCGTAAAGCTCATCCAGTCCCAAACCCATGGGCAGGGACCCCTTCCACTGGAGCAGCTTGCTCCAAGCCCCTGTGTCCAACCTGGCCTTGAACACTGCCAG
>JBCJKH010052293.1:0-28680 GCA_039877255.1 Loriculus beryllinus
AGAGAAACCTTTTTTCTTTTTCAGTTTTATGTATGGTGAACTGACAGACAAGAAGACCATTGAAAAAGTCAGACAGACTTTCGACAACTATGAGTCAAACTGCTTTGAAATTCTACTCTACAAGAAAAACAGTACGTATATATTTGTGTATGGTGTTGGGTGTGATAAAGCATATTTAAAGTATACACTATATTAAATTAAACTTCATTTTGACATATGGGTACATTTCAGGCAAGGTTTGGAAAAGAAATGAGTATTTGGTTGCCACAGTTCAAGAAGAGAGTTTTTTTGTCAGAAGTGTTCAGGTTGCCAAGAAAAGTGGTGGTTCCCTGCTGTCTCTAGTCTGACTCCTTCTTTACAAAATATATTTAGTTTTAAGGATTCTTTTACTGAAGGGAAACTGACTGGGTTAAGCGAAAAGAAGTCTTGAATGAGGTTCCCTCACATTCTTCAGGAAACACCCCCATCTCTCCTCAAGTGAGAACCCAGAACCCAATTGCATGTGTGGATGCTTCCAACATTGTTGAGATGCCTCTGTGATATGTAAACCAACATTATGAGCTCTGTTGAGAATACTAAATTTGGTGCATAATGCAGGAATTAATTAAAGAGCCAGGGAATTTTGTAACTTAATGAGATGTATGACATAAGTCCCTTCCTCTCGGTGGCACTGAGTTTACAGGAGGTTGTCAGCACCAGGAAAGATTTTCTTTGTTTTGTCTTAACCATGAGTCACTGCAGTACATTTTCTGTCCTGCCATGTATGTGGGTAGTACTACTTCTGCTTTATCAATGTTATAGCACATACTAAGCAAAACCCACACTGTTGTGTGGTCTCACACTGAGTTTGTGCAGTTTTGATATCTCTCCCAGGCTGGTGGTTGAAATGCCTGCTGTTGTCAGTGGAGGTGAACAGCCTCTCCTCCGCTAGCACAGGCCATCTTCTCAAGAAAAGAAAACAAGCCCATCAGATGAAGCATGCTCCAGAAAAGCTAGTTCGTCTACCCTGAGCAGATTGAGTCTAGCTGAGTGGGTCACTGACCGTGTGAAACACAAGCCAAGCACAATCCTGATGGAAGTGTTTTCTTCAGTGTGGCTTTCATTGCTCAGTACAGGGTGAAGGTCCAGTGGGGCTGGGGAGCTTTCCTGCTTGTTCAGCTGCCTGGAGGCCAGTAACTGAGGCCGTGTTCCCCCCATTGGGTGCTGGCATGGAGCACCTCACTTGGGTGAGGTGTTTTCCATGTGCTGTGGCTGAGGGAAGTTAATGGTGTGCCTCAGGAAAGAGCTAACTGTGTCCGACTACTCCATTTCACTGCAAACTCAAATAAACCTTTCATGACATTGAATACCTCGTCTTCTTGAAACAAATTGCATGCATTATGCTTTATTTCCACTTAACCCTTATAGACTAAATCTTCCTGTCTGTGCATTAAACAGTAGGCAATGCCTTTAGATTTCTCTAATTCTGCATGCTTCAAAGCATTTTAGCGAATACGTTGGTTAAAAAGAGAAGCAAGAGCAGCTCTGGAGTCCAGCTGTTTCTGCAGGTACCCAGGAGGGTCCCCCAAATGACCTCTTTTTGGTTCCTCAGCATATGGATGTGCACATCTCTACATTTTCTGCTTCTCTGCCTGTTTCCTGTGCAGGTCACCTGGATGGCCCCTCACATTAAGGAAATTTCCCAGGACAGATTCATGTTGGGTATCTTTGCAGGTGGTGGTGCCTGTCACTGCCATGCCCTCTGTCTGTGTGATTTCCAAAGAGGATCCCAGAAATCCAGTGCTCTCCCTGACTCTGTCTTCTCTTATTAACTGGGCTGGCAGCTCCTGCTCTAGCATAGGCCAGTCCTGAAGTAATTTCCTTTCTGTTTCATTTAAGTATAAAGTGAGGAAAGCCTTCTCTTGGGGACTTTTCTGTAACAAGCTTTTTGCTTTGGGTTGTGAATTGTCTGCTGGAGCTTGATGATGCTTCAGAGATTTATTAAGCTGCTGTTGCCTTAATAAAATCTTCACCTTTGCCCAGCTCTCCAAGCCTATACTTACCTTGAGTTATACAGGATTACAGAAGGACTTTATGGAAAAGTACTCATATATCTTTTCAGGCTTGAGCCAGTTCCCATCCATAACATCTGTTGCCAGCTTTCATCTCTATAACCTGAAGCACAGGACTTCAACCTCTTGCTAATGCTAATAGGTTCACCTTTTGGCTCCAGTTCAGTAGCTGGTTTGCCCAGGGTTTGCTTCCATTTATCATACTCTGAGCCTTGTGGAAGGTCCTTCAAGAAACTGCATTCTTATCCTCCAGGCTGAATATCAGAGCAGATAAAGAAATAAAGAATAGTTATCTGTTGCTATGAATATATTTCTGCAAAACATAGACAGTTACTCTGTATAAGGACTTGTGTTTATCACTGGCAGAGACCCTGCCTGGAGGTTGCAGTGCTCTCTGGGTACCCTCCCACCCACCAAACAAGAGGTGCTTGTGTATTTCTGATGATGTGATACAACCTTTTTTTTTTCCTCACCCACTGGTTAATGCCTTAGGCAGGAGGAGATTTTGAGATTTTCAGGTTGCTTTCCCATCCTTTGCTTTGCCACAGAGATGATCTATAAGCACTCTGGAAGCATCCGTATGACTGCTAACTTCCCATGCCCCCTTGGCAGTTTAACCAAGCTTGTGGGTTTCAGGTTCAGACCTGAAGGTTTACGACAACTTCCTTCTGCTTTACTGCTTTCCTTCTTACATAAGTCCTCAACTCTACCCACTCAACTACTCAGCAACCATGTTAGGCATGCATTTATATGTATACGTATATATAGGGTAAAACTCAGCAAAGCTTTCTGCCTGCTTTCTCCCTAGATTGCTGCTTCTACAGCAATAGCCACCTTGCCTCTATCTTTGATTTTTATCAATGCTGTTGTACAGGTTATTTTGCCTACTTACTTTCAGAGCTTTTCAAAGGGTGCTGATGAGTTGCCAGGTATAACTGCAAGTACATTATTACTCCAGAGAGCTGCAGCACTCTGTTTTAGAAGTTATGAAAAGAGTCTTTTATCTTAGGTTAGCAACTGGGAATTGAGATAATCAAGTAATCAGCATAATGGCTTTGGAATTATCACAAAAATCAGTCCTCCATGTTTCCCACTTCTCCAGTTTACTGATAGTGAGCTACTGGTTTAATTGCAATTGAGTAATGCTGAATTTTTTCATGAACTCTTGTGGATTTTAACCTTTCCCGCAGTAGTCCTAGCCCAAAAGGGTTTCATTGCTTTCTGGGCATCTGTCCTGCAGTTCCTGGCACAGTTCCCAGATGTGATGTGTTAGCGGAGATTTCGGTGGGGGGGGGGGGGTGTCAACGGTGCCCCTGGGACAATTGCAGGCAAGTGGCTTGTCTCAATGTGTCAGCTCTCAGACTGGCATTGAGGCAGCTTATGAGAAAAGCCATTATGTCAACTGGCTGAAAGCACATCAAATCCCAAATGTAATTAGCTAGCTCTGAAGGCATTTATAGTGAGGTGTGTGTGCACATGAGGTGCACATTTGGGAGGGAGGGGACACAGCCGTGGGCATGGAGCTTTGCTGGATGGAAAGCCTCTCTGAACATTTATGCCCCTCCAGGTGAACAGGGTGTTTCTAAGCAGGATGCGTAAAGTCTTTTAGGATTTCACCTCTTACAGAGCAGACCTGCATGTACATAGGGGACTGCTGTGTGCGTTTCAGCCTAGGAAGAAATAAGACTTTTTAGCTCCTGAGCACCTGCAGGAGCCCTGTGTGAACAGTGAGTATTTACCAAAAGCCATGCTAACCACTCCAACACAGTAGGGATTTTTTGGCTGTTTATTTGATGAGTGATAGGATTTTAAAATATTCTGTATTTATTTCAAAAGCTAAATAGAGATAACTGCACTGGGAGAGTGCTCCGCTGGGCAAGACAATGGAGGGTATGACCTGAAACAAAAAAGGAAATTGAATCTGCTTGTTTGTCTTGATGTCACATTTATAGTCTATGTCTGGATTAGCTCAGTTCCTCTGAAATAATGTAGTAGCACCAAATTTGGAGCATTTGACAGTATACTCCATCAGTTTCAGATTTGATAGCTTCATATTATGTGAGGAAAGGATCAAAGATGCCATCCATCCATTTTTTCTTGCCTTCCTGTCTTGAAGACACTAAGTTTGTGAGGCATGCTGGGGAAAAACTAGAGCAAGAAGGCAAGAATAATATATTTTATTTCAGAATTGAGATTTGTAAAGCCTCATGTCTCTACTTATCATTGATCAGATTAATGAAGCTGTAAAAATGGGAATATGTTGTTTTGCTCTGAGGGGCAAAAATTAAAAGATCTGGAAGATGTAGAAATATTGAGGTATGATCCTAAACTACATGTGTGTTATAATCACATGGAAATACTGAAGTTTTCTGTGTATAGGATGAGGAAAGTTTGTGCTGCACCACAGTCCAACGTCTTTTTTTTTCTCTACTTCAGGAACCCCAGTTTGGTTCTACATGCAAATTGCACCCATAAGAAATGAGCATGAAAAAGTGGTCTTGTTCCTGTGTACTTTTAAGGATATCACTTTGTTCAAACAACCGATTGAAGATGATTCAACAAAAGGTAAATATGACGTACACTATTATTTTTTGTAAATTATAAAGTGCGTGCTTGAGCTTAGTCCTGTGACAGGGACATTTCGTGCTTGTGATCTTGAATTCAGGAAATATTTTGTGCCCTGTCAGAGTTCCAAAGCCACTCTCTTAAATTATTGCTTAAAAATAAAATATAATAAATCATCATGAGAGGAAATTCCCAATAATATTTTGCCACAGTTACAAGCCTTTGTAACTGTCTCTTTGTCATTTCGCTACTTCTTCACTACAGTTGGCATTTGCTAAAAATTTCATAGTTTTGAGTAATTTTGATGCTCTGTTGTTTTGGGAGACCTAAAGGGACTAATTCCTAAGGGACTGCTATTCTTTTCAGGAAAATAAAAATGAAAAAAATCAGCTCCTTTGTGCTGAGTTGTTGATATTTCCTTCTTTTCTCACTCTTGGAGATCAACTGTGAAAGAAACAGCCTGTTTGGGTCCTTTATTACTGGTCAGCCATGATGGCTGTGTAGTGCTGGATATTGTAGATTTACTTAGCAGCTGCTGGTGAGAGTGTTTGTTGTGATGTGCCTTGCTCTCATCACCGAAGAAATCATGGCCAGACCCGCAGCTTTCTACAAGGGAGAACTTGGGAGGGAAAGGTGGAGGGGATATAGAAGCATCCTCTGCTTTGGTTTAAGATGTGTCTTGTGTCAAGTTCACATATGTATTGCTTTGGGTAAAATATTACACATCCACATAAAGAAGGGCATTTATGCTACAGCATCTACATCTCATCTTCTCCTGTAAGCTGCCTTCTAGCAATTTCTTCCTTGCTATATGTTTCTCTTTGTGCTTGTAGAAGGCTTAATTTCTCACCAAGAGCTGTATGTGGTCTTCCGTAGAATAAACTTGGTGTCATTTGAATGCAAGCAGGATTTAAACTATTTTCTTTTGGTCTGGATAACACTTCTTGTATGTGTTTGGATAAGTGAAAAGTAGATTTATAAAGGCCGACTTAAAGTAAAACGAAAGACCTCTCTTTGGGCTAAGAATAAATACGAGATTCTTTTGCCTAGAGAGTATCACCCGTAAAGTTAGAAGACCATGATATAGGATATCATAAGCCATCATAAGCTTTGCTGCCTCTACAGTTTAGTTAGCAGCCTGCAAATGTTCCTTTAATTCATTTTCTGCTCCATAACAAAGAATTCTTCTGCCTGGAAATAATTTAGATATTTTAGGATAAATGCCAGTTAATTGAAATGCTTTAACTGTAGAGGTCTGAAAGCATGGAACTGTCTCCTTGCCGTAGTATATGTAGTATTTAGTGGGAGCTCATCAAGGAAAAAGCCAGTCATTGCAAGGATCGTTTTGTAGGATTTCCTATTTGGTGCTAATTGGGGAGATCAAGATGTATCTCACATGGAACCAGCCCCTAGACCCTCTTTCTTCACCAGCTCTGTCCCAATTTTTGCAGTATGTAGTTGCATCGAGTGTGTGCTTGCAGCAGGAGAGGGCAAACAGGCTGAAGGTGGTTCCCAAATGCAGAAATGATGAATTTTGCCTCCTTTGGATTCTTGGCCTGGGAGGTTTGTATTTGGCTGTCTTCCCTGGGGAGTCAGGGTGTGCTGGGGGACTGCCTTGTGGTTGAGGAAGAGCAGAATTCATCTGGCATCCATTATAGGAACAATATACATTCCTACAGGAGAGAGCAATAACTGTGAAGTGCATAACTTGTGTACTGCTGTTCTTCAGTGAAGGATACTATTAGTTAAAATGCCAGGTCTTAATGATGAACATAGCAAAATATTGTCATCAGCAACCAGGGAATTTTGACTGTGTGGTTAAAAAGCGCTTACAGTACAGCCACATCTCTTAAATTCTTTAAGGCGTATGACTGGAGTCTCAAGGATGTTTTGATTAGAGCATTGATTAACACTGCTCAATATATCCAACAGGCTCCATAATTACAAACCGAAAAAGCAGACTTTTCTTCTGCTTTTGCATGAATTAGAGCTTGTCTTTTATATTTTTTTAATATATATATAATGATATTTGAATACTTGCACCATTTTACTACAAGGTTGGGAAAACAGCACTATTATATTGCGCTTTCTGTTTCAACTGGGTGGATCTACGGGATCCCATGGCACTGGGATCACAGTGTTGTTTTGTCAGACGTAGTGCTGTGAGAGATGCATAATTCATTATCCCTGCAGATAACATTACAATGTGCTTGGAAGCTGTTGGGCCACTTTCTGAGCTATGTGATTGGTAAATATATACATTACAGTTTAGTGGAGAATTTTTAAACTTTCATAAAAAGCATTCCAGTAAAATATTGCTGTTGAGTTCTGGGATTTGTCATTGAATGACTGGGTTTTTTTTTATTTTTTTATTTTTTTTTTATTTTTTTTTATTTTAAGAGAAGGATGAAGGATTTTTCTTTAGAAATTCTGCCAGGACTACATAATACATAATACATAAGTAACTATGGCACAGATGAGTTACTGTCTATTACTTATGGGAGCAGTAAATTTCAGATAAAAAATTCAAGAGAAATAAAATATTGATGGCATTATGCAATAATCTCTCAGTACCAATATATTCTGCACTGTTCGAAGGTATGTTGCTTTGTTGGGAAGCTTCAGTATATCATGCTCCCAGAAGGCACAAGGATTTGGTATTTAAATCATAAGAATGGGTGTACCTACGCTGCAGGGTGTCTGTGTGTCCTGTCTCCTGGAGATAAATAGCTGGGTTGCCAGATCTGCTTGCTGTGGCTGCAAAGTGGTCAGCATCTCATGTAGACCTTGCAAGGGAACAGCAGTTTTGGGGAACAGGGAACACTGCTCTGGTGCTGAGGATGCTCAGTAGTGTTGAGGAGCTCTTCATATTTGTGGAAACAAGGCAAAATAGTTATCTTACTACAAAGCTCATTGCAATGGAGAGTTGAGTTTTGTTTTTTGTTGGTTTGGGATTTTTTTTCCCTATACTGAGCTTAAAAATATGCTTATTTACAGGCTCAGGACAAAAAATACAGTTGACATCACACAGGTGAGCGCTGTGCAAGCAATGGAAGTTAAGAGAGGTCTGGGGCAGTCTGACAGATGGCGTGTGTCTCTGCTTACCTGTGTGCTCACCGTTTGCTGTGTTTTAAAGCTGTCACAAAGGAGGAGACGGAGGAGGGGGCTTTGCTTGCAGGAGGGAGTGAAAGTAATGAAAAATTTTCCTGGATCACCCAGGAGACTGAATTTGCTGCAGTTCAGAAAGCTGTTGAATCTTTTGGACTGAAATGAAGACTGGAGAAAAGGGATGTTTAAAACCTGTCTTCCTGTAATAAAATATAGTGGCAGAGATCAAAACTCCTGTTTTCTGAGAGGGTAGAGTTAGTTTGTCACAAAGGATTTGACTGTATTGTTTTCTAGCTATATGGCATCTATTATCGCTGGACAATGTGTGGGAGACCAATGATGTATAGCAGTGTAACATTGGCTAAAAAGTACTGTTGTATCCTTATAATGGAAAATTACTTAGAAAGTGTCTAATCATTCAGAAGTTTAAAAATAGTGTCTCAGTAGAAGCAGTGAAGATGATAATGGAAGGCAACATGAGCCACCTGCTTGATATGTTTGCTCCACTTTACTAAGTGGGTAAAGATGCCACTGGCAGTTGTGCAGGTCTGGAGGTAGGGAGAACACTCTCTGCTGGCTTGGTTTATGGTTTGTAGTGTTCCAGCTCTTGAGTTGGTGACTGAATGAGCTGCGGAAGGTGGCAGTGTGGAAGAAGAGGTGTGAGAATTAGTGATGGGGCAAAGGACGTGACAGGAGAGGATGGCTGCGTTTTGTGGTCACTGGGATGATGCCTTATTTTCCAGAGAAGGAGCTGAGCTGTTTGTCTGATCTCTCTTTCTTTCCTTCTTCTTCTCCTCTTTGGTAATATGAATATTTGCCTGATCTTGATTCAGTACCAAGTAGTAGGCACTGAATAGGTATGCCCGTGGTGGTATAGGTCCAGATCCCCAGGTGTCCTTTACACAAGCAATAGAACATCAATACCAGTGTATGAAAGAGTGCATTTTGTATTTTCTTTCAGAGAATAAATCCCAAACTATCTGTATTTTTAATGTTTGTACCACTGTAGTGTCACAGCTGGATGCTTTTATCAGCTTGCTGTGCTTTTATTCTGCCTTTACCCAGTGGCCTTTTAAAAACATCTGAAGAATTTCAATCCCTCCAAAGACACACAGTGGTAATAATCTTAAGTTTATTTGTCAGAAAAAAAAATAAGCCATTTTTCTGGGCCCTAACTGTTAGAAGAGCAAATGGGGCTACTTCAAATGTTAACACCATTTGAAGCCAGGAGTGCTGTAGATGATATTGAACAGAAAGTTTAAGGATTGGAAAAAAACCCCATCGTTTTTTTGGCTAATAGTGGAGTTTCACCTGGTTGTGCAATGGCTTTATTTTTTTTATTGTCATCAGTAAAGATGTAGGTAAACTTGCAAGGGTTTTTTTGGCTAGGATTCTTACTGGTTATCTTGAGTCTCTTTTGAGTGAAATATCATGCTTGTCACCCACTGGAAGTGATGGGGAAGAACTGGTGAATACTGATGAAATTCTAAATTAGGATGCAAAGGTGTGTTAATGAGGCTTTTACAACTCAGAACCATGTGCTGTTAACAGACGGGATCAGGAGATGGCACAGTAGTATCCTGAAATTGTGGGTTTTTTGTTGTTGTTTGGTTGTTGTTGTGGGGGGTTTTTTGTTAGTTTGCTTGATGTTTGTTTTTCTTTTGTTTGTTTGTTCTGGTTTTTGTGGTTTTTTATATTTTCTTTCACTTGATCAAGCCAGACTTTGACAATCAAGACTGTCTGGGACAATGCTGTAATGCTCCCAGTGATATAACTCTGTGGTTATATAACTCTATGTAATGATGCAACTCTATCTCAGAGTGTGACAGGGCTATAAAAAGTGTAGTAGTTGCAGAAATATGCACTTATGCTTGCTAATCCTTGCTAAGCCTATAATTCTGATCCATTTTTATCTTTAATAAGTGCGAGTTATTAAGCATATATAACTAGTTGCACATGGGAACTTTTTTTCTTGAGGGGGTATCAATCCTGGTGATAATAGAAGAAGGTAGGTGGAGGGATTAGAGCATGAAAATGAAGTTTCTACCTTTAGCTGAAGTGCAGTGCACTCTGTTGAATACATCACCTTGACAGTAATCCATAGCAGTAATTTAATAGGTCACAATTTGGATATCTTTACCTTGTTTTATTGCACTTTTCCACAGCTGTAATAACAAGGGTCTTGGTGCTATAGAAGCTCACTTGCTCTGGTTCTATTTCCTATTGCTCTGATCTGCAGTTTCAACCCCCAGTGCCTTCAGGCACCAAGGAGGTCACCTCCTCATTCCATTCTCCCCTGGGTCTAGAGGGCAGCATCTAGGGATACCTAGGTCTTGAAAAAGGACTTTGTGGGGGATGACAAGAGAAGTGGTCATTTTGCCAGGACATGTGTCAGGAGTCTTCCAGTGTCAAGAGTAGATGACTCTGAGGAATGATAAAGAAGAAGTTGCACTGAAATAAAATCTCATCCTGTGAGTGACTTTAAATGGGAAGCTGATCCTTAAAGCAGTAGCTGTAGATGGATATGCTTTCTGTGTAGAAAGCTGAACACTCATAAACCATATATAAAATGAGTATAAATATAGTAGAGCTGGAGAGTTTAAGAGTCTAATCTCTATATCACAAGGCATTACATTTCACTAAATTACTCCTCTGCTGAACTTATGAACTTGTAACTAAATCATCCCCTCCAGAAAAATATCGAGTATTGACTTAAAAGTCTGAAGAGATTGAGGGCTCACTACATTCCTTAATATTTTTCTTGCTTTTTCACTGCACTTTTGGCTTTAAAAAAGTGTCAAATTTAAATTAACCTTGCTTCAGCTTCTTGCGGTAGCATCTTATGCATTTTTTTCCCCACTATACTAAAAAAGTCCCATTAAGTCACTTACACATCTAATCAAGTCATTGCTCTACCTTCTTCTGATACAGTAAATGAATTTTGCTTCTTAAGCCTCTGCCTAGCCTGAATTTGGAGGTCTGGTGGTGGCAGATCTGCAGACGTTTTAGCTGCACTTTAGTCTAGCTCATTGGCAGCAGTAGGGATGAATCCATGGTGTGATGGATTTCAGCCTTCCAGGTTCCCAGTCAGTTTCTGTGGCCAGTGTTGTAGCCAGGTGGGTTCACAGCTAACTCTTCAATATTGCCGACTGCTCAGTCTCTCCAAGCTGTTGTATAGCCTCTCTTACGTGTTGTATATCCAAGGAGTAGGCAGCTTTTTTGCCAAAGCAAGCCACATAATGAATTGCTCATCTACTAAGATCTCTGGATTCTTTCAGAACCATTCTTTGCATTTCCCCCTTCCATGCTGGAGATACAATTTGCATTGCTTTTGCCTAGATACCTGATTTCCATTTAGAGCTTGTTTTAATGGCACATGCCGAGCTATCAAGCACATCATCTTGCATGACTGCCCTCACTACTGATTAACATTCCTCTATTCTTCCTGTCATCTTGGCATTTCATCAATCATTTTATAATGACTTTCAAACCATAGAGAAAAGCACTGAATAAAAGTGGACCTGTCCACTGAAGGTCCAGAAGGCTATTTTCCACTTCTTGTTAGGTATCTGCCAGGTAGCAAGTTCTTCATACATTTAATCTGTAATTTACTGAACTGCAGTAAATTACTGTAGTCTCAATATCTTGTTGCAAGCGTTAGTTCAGTGAAGATTACCATACAAGAGGGTTTGGCCAACCTGTGGCTCTCAGGTGGTTCAAATGCAGCACCAGGATGGGCTGATGTTATATGGTAAGCATCGTGGCTGTTCTGATCTGAGAGCTGTTGGGTCCTTGGCTGCAGGTGGGAGCTGTCCTGGTTTCAGCCACAACAGAAGCAAACCCGGGGCAGCCTCTGAGGTTTTCATCAAGTTGGTGTTCCACAATGCTGCCCAGCCCAGCAAGGCAGGGCTAGTACAGAGAGCCCTGGCTCATGCCTCTGGCATACATCACACAGACACTGCAGCTCTGCCTGACTGTTGCATTTAGCTTTCAGCTTTTTCTGGTTTTGGCTGTTTTCCTGAACCAAATTTGTACTCTTATAAAATAATGAAATTAACATTGTGGGGCATTTTACATCAATCTCTACTGACAGCCATTATTATGCTCCTCTCCTTTTCTCTTTTATTAAACATATTGAAACTCAGATCAACTTTTTTCTCACTTTGCCTGGCACTGAGATCAAGCTGAGCAACCTGTAATTATTTGGGTCAGCCTGTTTGCCTTTTCTGCATTTGAGTACACAGAGCCTTTAGGTTGTACTCTGAGAGTTCTTTAAAAACTTCATTGTTACAGTAATAAATTTATCCAGAGAAGGACTTTTTCCATATGTCTTTAGCTTTCCATGTCTATTCTCATAGGCCATAATTTCTTATTCATGTGTTTACTTGTTCATTTTTATTTTCCATCCCTGAGTGCTTTGTTGCATGGTGCTTTTAAATTTCATTTTCTAGCAGCTGCCTTCCTTTTGACCCTGAGCCTTTGCCTGGTGTAGTCCTTTTTCCTTAATCATTGAATGGTACCATTTTGCTGACAAACTTCTAAAAGGCAGTTGACTGACATTTGCAGAACGTGGTCTTTTTTGTTTGGTGTGGTGGCAAATTTGCACCTTTTTTTTTTTTTTTTTTAATTATATGCTTGAGGGAAATAAACCCTGGGTGGCCCTATGTGTGTGTGTGAAGTTTAGCTGTAGTTGCAGAATGGGAAATTTAAGAAGTTGAGCACCGTAAATTTATGGCTATGTCAGAATTGAATTTAAGAATGCATCATATACCTAGTGTAGTCTAGTGGTATATAAATCTTAGCACTTTACAGCAGTAGATCTCAAAATTGCTTGCAAAGTAGGTCATTAGCATTAGCTTCATTGTAAGGAGAGCAAACTGAAGCTCAGAGAGGTAAAATTATGCCCAAGATTACCTGTTAATTCTTCATCCATTTGGAGCTCCCCAGTATTTGCAGTGGGTGGATAGTAACTGGGAATAAAATATGGAGCTAGAATGGAGGTCAGATGTGAGAATTATACCAAGAGTGCAGTGCATTATCAGACAGTGCAATACATGGAATTTCAAATCAGGAAATTTATTCTAATATTTTGAATTACGTTTGGATAGACCCTGTGGTTCTTCATAAATAGTTTTACCGCATCATGGGAGTGATTGAGATTTGTTTGACTATTATTCTATTTATTCAGGAATCCCATTCATCCCTCTTTCTCTAGCAAAGCAAAACCAGGATGATTAAGTTTTTTGAAGAGATAATGAGCCCTTTCAGCCATACTTTACCTGCAATAAAGACCAAAAAGCCAGCTATTGTAATGATTTTACTGTCTGAACGTCTAGAAATAGTTGAGATTTGTAGATGCTAACTATTTATTGAAAAAGATCCATATTATCAGTTGAATGCCATACTGCCTGAGTGATCCTAGTTCTTTGCTTTTGTGACTCAGTCATAGAGTATATGTTATTTAAACATTCTTTATGTCAACCATTTTGTTCTTCACTGTGAGAGGAAAACAACCACCTTTCCATGGTCTGCAGATGTTCTTTATATTCCTGCAGACAGGAATCGACATGAACATCACTGTAATTGCCCTCTGCAGTTATTTTTCATACAGAATATAATTCTTAACCCAAGTGTTTTCATTGCAGTCTAAGACATTGGATAGTTCACTGTT
This sequence comes from Loriculus beryllinus, assembly GCA_039877255.1. Lineage (NCBI taxonomy): Eukaryota > Metazoa > Chordata > Aves > Psittaciformes > Psittacidae > Loriculus > Loriculus beryllinus. The sequence goes on from JBCJKH010052293.1 coordinate 13,396, forward strand.
AAACTGATTTAAAAGACATCATTATTTCTGATCCTTTTAAGATCAGACAAACCTTGACAAAAAGGTTAATTGCAACCCAGTAGAGCTACACTAATGTTTTATTAGGGGGAACTAGCCATGTCTAAATATTTCAGAGCAAGTGCACTATAAAGAACATTAAGATCTCGCCTTGAGATTTTAAACTCTTCATAAACTCTGATGTATGAACTTAGCTTTAAAATAACATAACATAGTTTATGTACTAGAGATTTTTTGTATTTTTTTTTTCAGCCTGGCTGCTAGCTTGGTGGTTAAGTCTGTATTTGGACCTGTAACAGATCCAATCAGTGAGACTGCAACTTTTCAACTCCTAATTGAATTTGAAGTGGTTTGTGTCTTGAAGATACTTATATTTGAAACTCTTTGCTGTTATCTGTGAAGGTATTGGGTGTGCCTATTGGCTACTGTTGTTTGTACAGGGAAGGTGTCTTAAACACTAGTGGAGCAAAATTAATTTAGTACTCCTTTTTTTTTCTTTTTGGAGAAACCTTTGCCTCAGCTGTTGCGTGAAGTATTCCACTAAGTCACTTCCAGCTCAGTTAGCCCCACAGAGGGCTGTCAAATTGGCAGCCAGAACTAGAGCATCAGAATATCTTGTGGATATAAAATATTTAACTGTGACTAGAATGAATGGAGGAAGAAAAAAACCAAGCATGCTCGCACGGGTTGTGTTACAGCTGGGCCAAGGCAGAGACTAGTTCACATCTATCAGAATGCTTGCCATCTTCAAATGCTATTTTCATAATTGTATGGAGCTGTTAAACCTTCATCTTCAATTTATTGAGAATGTAGGAGTCTTAATTTGAGTAAGGGATCAAACCAGGGAAATATTTTGCTAGGATCTTGTTAAAAACCAGACCTTTGTTTTGAATCATGAGAATGAATGCAGATCATGAAGGTGGTGTTTTGTTTTTTGTTTTTGTTTTAAAACAGGGACACAAATTCTTTTGTTTTCGTCCATGAATCGGAGAGTATTTTATTCCAGAATTTTACTTTGAGGTAGTTAACATTTTCCTCTGAAATACCCAGCTGAACTTCTTGCAAGGAGAAGCAGCTGCTGGCCTCATCTAGTGTGTGAGCTGATGATATTGCCCTTGTCCTAAGAATTTGAGTGCAACAGTGCAAGTTCAGGGTACTAGTTTTTCAAGTGATGCCTTGGAAGAAAAACACAGTCCAGATAAGCTGAAGAGAGCATCAGAAGTGTTGCTTTTCCCTCGTTTTCTTCCCTCTCTTACACCTGCTGTTTGTGCTGCTCCTTTACTCCTTCCAGATAGAAAGTACCTATGAGGACAGGCAGTCACTAATACATGGGATAAAATTGTCATTCTTTTCAATTCTCTCTATAGAGGAAAAGAAAGGAGAATTGTTTGAAAAAAACATTGACAGCAGTGTGCAGCTATGCAAATTTTGCCTGGTCTATTTAAACATACACATTGGTTTTAAATATAATTCTAAACTTAGCTAGTTTACAACAAGGTCAAGAAACAGAGGAATGTACTCTATACAGATTACTTCAGACACAAGGAAGCCTGTATACATTTTCACCTTCCCACTCATATCCCAGCAACTTGCTGTTGCTATGTTTTTAATTCTCTTGAGTTGTAAATAGGAAACAAAAGAACTTGGTACTTTTTAACACTATTGCAGATGGATAGATTGGAGCATGTAGAATAATGCTCAACTTTGTGCTGAATTAAAAAAAGCCATGCTAGTGTATTCCATTCTTCCAGTGTCCAGGCATTCACAGGGCTTAAAGAAATGTGAAAATGTGAAGTCTCTAAATGAGGCTGGAGGGGTTTTTGCAGAAGGTCTGCTCTAGCACAAAGCAAAGCTTTGGTCTTGGTGGACAAAGAGCACAATGAAATGGTTTGCCTTGTGAAAAGAGGAGGTCAGACCAGATGAGCAGAGTGGTAACCTCAAATACTTCTTTCTTTCACATGACGCTGATGATCTCCTCAAGGTAGAAAGAGAGTATTTGAAAAAGTCATAGTTCTTCCTTTCTTTTTATTTTTACAGCAAAAGAATTGTTGTTGTTTGATAAGTCATGCTCTTCCATCTCCTTGTGGTACATCTTCCCCAGCTTCCCCAGGCTTTCTGTATTTGCGGTTAATATTTTTCTTAGTGAAGACAATGACAAGGGGTTTCTCACCAGTTTTGCTTTTACAAGAAGAGAGGTATTTTAAAACCACTATTTTTGTGAGTGGTCTCAGTCTGCGAAGCACCATGGGAAGGGATTTCAAGAGACAACATGAAGCCATCTCCTATTATTGCCAGTCCCTGACTCTTCTCCAGCTCCTCATCTAATCACTGTACAAATCCATGCCCTAGATCTCAGAAAATAAACATTCAATCATTAACTGTCAGCCATCAAAAAGGTCATAGAATCATAGAACGGTGGAGACTGGAAGGTTCCTCTGTGGTCATCTTGTCCAATCCCCTTGCTCGAGTAAAATCCCTTATGACCATTTGCCCAGGACCGTGTCCATGCAGCTTTTGAGTACCTTGGGGATGGAGACTCCACATCATCTCTGGGCAACCTGTGCTACTGCTCAGTCACCCTCACAGTAAAACAGTGTTTTCTGGTGCTCAGACAGAACCTCATGTTTTGTTTTGTTCCCATTGCCTCTGGCCCTGTCACTGGGCACCAAAAAAGCCTGACACTGTCCTCTTTGCACCTTTCCTCCTGGTATTTGTATACATTAATATCTGTCCCTCATCCCTGAGCCTTTTTTTTTCCAGACTGAACAGTCCCAGCTCTCCCAGTCTTTCCGCATAACAGAAATACTCCAATCCCTTTGTTATCTTTATGACTCTCTTTAATATGTTCATGTCTCTCTTGTGCTGGGGACCCCAGAACTAAACACAGCACTCCAAGTACTGGCCTCACCAGTGCTGAGTAGATGGGAAGGATCAGCTCACTTGACCTGCTGGCAGTACTTTGTCTAATGCAGCCAAGGATGCCATTTGCCTTCTTTCTAGCACAGGCATATTGCTGGTTTGTATTCAGTCTGGTCCACCAGGACCCTCAGGTACAGCCAAAGCCAAGCTGCTTTCCAACTGGGTGGCCCTCAGCACATCCTGGTGCATGGGGTTGTACCTCCATAGGAACAGGACTTTGTACTTCTTGTTGAACTTCATAAGGTTCCTATTGAAGTAGCTGACAAAGCTGGGATGTGACAAATGAAGGTGTTTGGGACCAGCAGTTTGACTGTGGTGGTTTTGGCTTTGCTGAGTGCTATTCAATCAGTCTTGTATCAGCTCTGTGGGGCAGGGTGAAAAAAGAAAGCTTGGGGAATGGCCTGAATTCATGCCCATGGACCACAGGGAAGTGTCTTTCCAAGGGAAGAGGACACTGAGTGTGTGCAAGTGTGTGTAAGTGCCTGCCTGGGGCCTGGAGGTGGATGACCACCTTCCCAGAGGAGAGCTGCTCTTTTTCTCTCGTTCTTGCAGTGTGTTTGCTGCATGCCAAAAGCAATCAGCTGGATGCATGATGGCCTCCAGCAACTACGAGAAGTGTCGAGGCAGAGCTGTCACGGTGCTGTTACCATGCTCAGTCGACTCTTTGAAATCACTGGCTAAGAACAGTTCTGACTTTTGTCTTAAAGTTGTCTCTTTGCCACAGTTTCATAGACAGTTAGGAAAAAGAAAGCCACATTTTTTTATCCTACAAATTAATAGTTCATACTCAGATCACTGTAGTCTCTCTTGACCTTGTTTAAATACAGAAAGTACATGTTCCTAATTGGATATCCCTGTTAGCTCAAAAGGCATAAGGCATATCCGAAGTTCACATTTAAGGTTTAGATGTGAAAAGTTAATAAAATACTTCATTTGTTTTTTTTTTTTTTTACTTTATCCCAGTGCAATTTTTATGTGCATTTTTGAGGTCATATATAAATAGCCTGACACAAATGCTTTGTGCTGAGCTGGTCGTGGGTCACGATATTTAGATCTGTTTTGATTATTAAATAATGAATAATGGATTTATGTTTGTGTGACCAAGATATATATATGTGGTAAAATGCAAAGCCAAATTGTAGACTATTTTATTCTCGAAGTTTTATTGTCTTGTCTGCTCTCTGCTCTTCATTTTATCTACCGCAGGGCTTCCTTTAACTTTCCAAGTCCGTGACTCCTAACCAGACAACAGGCATTTAAAAATAAACCTTGCTAACAGGAAACACAACATTTCTGTTTGTCAGATGTGACATTTCCCCTAGTTTTCACATACTCAGCATTCAAGTTAAAAGTAAAGCCTTCTCCTGAATCCATTTCCTGTCCATAAGTTGTTTGACATTTTATGCACACCTGTGTAGTAAAATAAGAGCTTATACCTGTCTAAACTGAGTGTTGAGCATATCCTTCAGTGCTCCTGGCAAGCCATTTCCTTCCTGTGGATACATGGATTTTCAGTTTTCCTCCTTAACACCAGGGTGCTACACTGTTTAAACCCCTGGTGTTTTCTTTGCTACTGCTGGTCTACCTCATCCATTGACGCATCACTCCAGATGTCATGTTTGAGTGTTTTCCCAGCAGGAATGATGTGATGTCACATTTCCAGGTCGATGCTGCCCTCAGTAACAAACTCTTTTTAAATGTTGCACAAAAAATTCCCTAGGCAGCTGTTTATCACTAGTTTAGCCACTAAATGTATTTCTTGATGCCATTTAAAATCTAGAACTTAAGCTGTCTTTAAAGTCTTAATGATTTTTATTATTTTATTTTATTTTATTTTATTTTATATTTTATTTTTTAATTCTGAAGCACTGTTGTTGATGCTGTCCTGAATTTTGCTGATTTTGATTGGTTTTGGTTTTTTTTTGGTTTTTTTTTTTGGGTTTTTTTTGTTTTTTTTGTCCCTGAAATCTAGTTGAGGTAAGAAACAGTAAAGACTTTAGGATCAGACTTGGAGCTGCTCCAGTGGCCCTGAATCAGCAGGAGCCTTTCTGTAGCTGGGGAGGATTTCACTTCAGCATGATTTACAGACTGGGGAATACTTTGCATTAACCTCAGTGGCTTAGAATTAGCTTTCAGAAGCATAGTAAGTCCCCAGAAGGCTGAAGGCACAATGTGATCCCTCTACCACAATGTCTCCAAAGGCAGAAGAAAAAATGAGCCAGAGCATTTTGATTTCACTAAGATTTACTTGTAGTTGCCTTGAAGCAGCGGTATTTTTCCTCTTTTGCAAGTCTTAAAGCCTGGAGTCTGATGCTGTTCTGTGCAGCTTTTTAGAGCAACTATTCAAGTCTGAGACTTAATATCCGTGACCATGAAGGAGATTTACTAGCAATGAATGAGGTCTGAGTACTTCTGACAGGATTTCCTTCTTCCCTGCAGGTTGGACAAAGTTTGCTCGGTTGACGCGGGCCCTGACGAACAGCCGGAGCGTACTGCAGCAGCTAACGCCGATGAACAAAGCTGAGGTGGTGCACAAGCACTCCCGGTTAGCAGAAGTAAGTGGGACAGATACCAGTTTGCTACTTTTGAAAGGCAGGAAGAGATGAGGAAAAAGGCCCTAATACCAGTTAAGAAGAAATATTTTTAAAGGAAAATATTTCCCAGCCCTGATTTTTTTCGGGATCCCTCCTGCTCATCCTAAGCAGCACTATGTGCCAAGCCCATGTTTCTGGGACAGGTTATGCTCTTTCAGTCATGAAAACAGTCTCCATAGGACATTTTTACCTACACGGTCCTATTTCTGTGGATGCAGTTCTCAGTTTAGTGCTTGTTGCTTAACTTGGGGTGCACAGTGTGCTCCTCTGCATACTGTTTCACAGCGACATGGAACCAAACTTGACACCCTTGAGCCCTGTGGATGGTTCCTTACTCTCCCAGGGAAATGTTTCATAAACCTCTTTGGAAGTATCCCTGTCTAGTTCCATGGGCTTGTGCAAGGCACACTGACTACATATATACCTTAATCTCAATTTTCTTGCAAAGTCATTCCTGCAATATTTTGCTCATCATTTTTTTCTTCAAAACTGATGAAATGAACTCTTTGGCAGGTTGCAAACATCTCCTTAACAATGCAGATGGTGCAACAAGTGAATGCCTTCAGGTTAACTGATGAAACAGAGGTACTGCATTCATCTTCATGTCCATTGGTAATGAAAAATATATGGGTCAAAATATATGGTCAGAATATATGGTTTACTGAAAATGACAGTCCTACACACAACCTTTCAGAGAGTTTGGTTTGGGTTTGATGGTAAGAATTAGTAGCAACTTTAAATGCTTTGGGTTTTTCTTCATTCCCTTTATGGCTTTAGTGGACTTCAGTAATAAAGGCACTACTTAAAATCAGAATGGAAACCCTTAGTTTTCAGGCATTTGGCAGTGTGATATTTTCCCTTGAATTACCCAGTGCCAATAACAGGGATGACTGCTGAAGTTACTCTCACATCTTGCTTTTCTAATTCATGACATTTCAGTGTTCTGTAAATCCAGTTACATCCATTATTGGCTTAATGTAGAGAAGGGAAGACGAGAAAATATATGCTAACATTATTCAAATAAGTCTAAAGCAGTTACATAGAATGAGGGAGGAAATTGTTCACCAAGACCACTGTAGATAGAGAAAAAGTAATGACATTAAGTCACAGCAAGGAGGATTTAGGTTGGGCAATAAGAAAAGCTCAGGTAAGGGAGATGGTTGTACTCAATGAGGGAGAAAGCTTCTTGGAGAGTGTGCAGTCTTCTCTTACAAGTTGCTTAGAACTGCAAACTGCTTTCTAGGCAAAGTGCTGTGAGGAATGCAGACTGAGTGGAGGTACACCATCATGATACAGGCCCCACTTTCTGTACTCCTCTTTCTGAGGAGAAGCATTGTCACAGTTCATCCCTTGTGGTACTGCCCACTTTCATCAGCCATAACTGCTATCAGGCATTTTCATTACTTGTTGATAAGAATAATTCAGAGAGTTTGATGAATGCAGCTGACTAACACGATATTGTGTATTCTTTAGTGGTTTAAAATTAAAAATTCATGCAGCATAAAAGAAATAATCATTATAGCTCAGTGGTCTCCACAGCCACTTGCTGCCCACTCACCATGTCAAACTCAGCATGAAATTATGTTAAGAATAATAATTATGCTTTTACAGTACCATGTGTACTCCTAAGCACTCCACTACCAGAGGCATAGGAACTATCAAGCATATGTTCATTACATTTGGCTTGAGCCCTAAGTAGCTTTTTATTCCAGCTATAATGAGGCTGTTTCCAGCTTCTGCCCCAGTGAACAAGGAAGGGAACAAATAGGTCTGGAGAAACTGAGGAAATAATTCCCAGTCCTGATTTATCATGCCAATAAAGTGTTGACCACAGATGAGCCCAAAGACATAACTGGAGACAATGACCAGATTATGAGTCAAAGCCAAAACAGTGTATTAAATGCAGGTTACAATTTTGGCACAAAGGCTGCTGTAAAAAAATGACTGTATTGATCATTGCTTTTATTCCAGGGAAGGACCCATCAATCCACCAGCAAATTCAGTGCACTTCAGTGGCTAGCTAAACCTTTACCATTGGTGGTTATAGGAACACTGTTAGTGAGCCTTGCCCTGGTCACTAGGGAAGGAGCAGCTGAAGGTTGATATTTTTATATTACCAGATGTTCAGCATCTGTGAGCATCTCTGGCAAGTGACATTGGGACCACACTGCTCAGTGTGTGTTGCTGTTCATCTGGAGCTCAACACATGGCTTAGTGTTACATTGAAGCTGGCACGATATGAGGCTGTTGGCAAAGGGAGCAGCCATGGTCTCCTGGAGGTCTCTGCCACACTCTCACTGCTGCCTCTGTGGTGGGTCTAGTGGTTTTCTGGCCACAGGATAATTTTTGCAGTTCAGCTGACTCTGCAGAAAACAAATTGCTAACTAATATAACAATAAGTTAGTTTTTCATCATGTCAGTTTAACCGACTTGCTTTACAGGTCCTGATTGCTAAAACTGACTTTATGGAGAGTGGGATCAGGTAGGCAGAAGCAGGTTTGCATCACCTGAGGTCACAGTCTGTCACTGGGCCAAATTAGGCATGGTGGGAAGCCACATCCTCCAACGCAGAATGAGAGAGGCTGCTGTTGTTGTCCCCTGGTGATTTCTGAAGAACACAATTTTGCTAGAGCCAGACTTTTACTGTCTGATCTCAGTGACAGCTTTCTCATCTTAAAAATAAGACTGCAAAGAATTAAGGGAGAATCTGTATGTGTGGTACTTTCATATTCTTAGTTGTTGTGCTGTTTATTCTGAGCCATTTAATCTTCTTCATTGAGGAAGAATCCTGTGTTTGATCATTTTTACATATATGGGATGGTGTTTTGCAGTCTAACTGTCCCTGCAAATATGGTGCAACAGCTCCAGTACAGGACAGGTATAGGGCTGAAATGAGTTTTAAAGTTGATAGAATGATTTATTTTATCCCATACCGTCTTGAGATTCCTCCAAAGTAAAAGGTATTATTAGTTCCACAATACACACGAATCTTTCAATTGTCAGTGCAATATACCGCCACATTGTGCATTCCTTTGTGCTTTTGTTTCTTGTCTTGAACTGAGATAAGAGGTAATTAGATTAGCTGGGAGGAATGTCTTAAGTGAATTTGGCTTGGTTTCTATGAAATGTTTCCAGTTCCACATTTTACAAAAGTGCCCATGTAGGAGATTATAGACATGCAAAAAAGAAAAGTAATTACAAGAAATAAAAGAGAAGCCACTAGTGATATTGAGCTTGCAAGAGCAACAATGTTTTGAAGAAAATGAGAAGGAAACATGATATTGCCAGGGTGTTTGGACAGAAATTGTGCACGCAATGCTTCATTTTTGAAGGAGCTCAGCCAGAAAAATTGAAGTCTGGTTTACCTTTGATATGGTATTGTTCTGGCTTAACAGTGGTTTAAAAAAGAGGTCAGTCATGAAGGATTAGTCTTGTAATGCTTCCAAATATGGATGAATACACATATTCATAACTGCAAAGTATAAGCTGGGATGTCAGTGCCCATAACCTGTTTATGGAACCTCTCTGCCCTTGCTATTGGGATGGTTTTCTTTTCAGTCAGTCCATATGCAAAGGCCTCCATTTTTGCAAGAATTTCCTTAGATGCTATGCTGTTCCCATGCACTGGGTGATAGCTTCCTCCACACACTCTAAATAAATCAGATCATTTAGAACCAGCAGGTTGACTTGCAATGTCCAATGAACACAGTCCCATCTTTGTGCTGCTCCTTAAAGAAATCCATAAGACCCCTTATTGGAGTATATTAATTGAAATCAGTAACGTTTGCTTTTCTGTCCTTTACAGGTTCTCCAGCTGGGATCTGATATTCTTCCTCAGTACAAGCAAGAAGCTCCAAAGACTCCACCACACATTATACTACACTATTGTGCTTTTAAGACCACTTGGGACTGGGTCATTTTAATTCTAACCTTCTACACAGCAATTATGGTTCCATATAATGTCTCCTTCAAAACAAAACAGAACAACATTGCCTGGCTTGTGCTGGACAGCGTCGTGGATGTTATTTTCTTGGTTGACATTGTTCTGAACTTTCATACAACCTTTGTTGGCCCTGGTGGAGAGGTTATATCTGATCCCAAACTCATAAGGATGAACTACCTGAAAACATGGTTTGTGATTGATCTTCTGTCCTGTTTACCGTATGACATCATCAATGCCTTTGAGAATGTGGATGAGGTAAGTGATTGTAGTTTTAATTCGGAATTAATTTAAATCCCTGGCATCTGGCAGCAATAAGAGTCAACTGTGAAGGTCTGTGCAAATGTGCAGGGATAGACAAGCTGCTGGTCTTTAGCTATGTGGCATTTCTGTGTTGAAGAAGAGGTGTTGTATCACTTCGGTGCCATGTGTGTATGTGTACATTAACACATGTTGGTTTTAGAATGACTTGCTTGTCTTCCAAACGCATTGTTGCGCATCCATACCAAAAGGGGCTGGACCACTTGGTATGTCCCCCTGCCACAGCCTCCCTTTTCACACCCAGTGACTGCCTTTATGCAATTCTAATCCACTGCAAGGCAGACTAATATGGCTTGACATAAATAATCAAAACTCTGTATCTGCTCTGGCTGAAGCTGATGGCAGGCTTGCCACTGAATGACTTACACAAAAGTAGACAATGCCTCTGAATGAGCATTTTTAAAATCCTGCCCTAGAATTAGGTTTTGAAACATGCTGTAACTTTTTTTTTATTTGTGGTATCTTTTTAAATATCTAATTGAGAGGGAGATATATCTCTATTTTTTAAAAATTTATCTTGAGCTGTAGCTGAGATTTTAGAAACTGAGGAGAGAAAACATGAATATCTTAGACACCGAATTAAAGCTTAACTGCTAAATGTATTAACATTTATGAAATCAAGCTTGCAGCCTAATATAATAGAGAAAAAAAGCAATAACTGTGACAAATAATGCACGCACAAGTCACTGCAGAGAAAATTAATTACTGGAAGGCAACTGTAATGGCATTAGGACTTGTTTTAATTTTTCTCTAGAGTCTTTTATCTTTAAAGCTATAAAGAGATGAAAAAACCTTTGCTCGTTTTTAAACATTTTTCCATTTTTTTTCTAGGAATACTGTTGAGTGGTTGTTTGTTTTTTGTTTTGTAGGTTTATTTTATTTTTTTACTCTCAAATTCTGCAGTTCTGTATCTTACCTTCACTGTATCAAATCTACATTCTTATTTTTTAATGCAGATTTTGGTGCAGATTTTGTAGAGCTCCTTTAATATTCCATCCCTGTCTCTGTGCTGAGCACCATCTTTTGACATTGTTCCATTTTATTTATAGCAAATATGACAGAAGTGATAATACTTGCCTCTTAAATGCAAGATCGTATGAGGGCTGCCCGTCTGGAAGCAGGTTGTACAGCCAGGCTGTGTAAGGAGGTGGTATTATCAGGGTTGTAAATATAATACAACTGTTTAAGATAACCAATTTCAGACTAAGAGGAACCTGATTTTTATAAAAATGCAGCATTATCTCCAGATTTTCTTGCTTTAGTATGTAAAACAAATGAAAAATTTCTGTGTCCTAACAGTACAGATTTGAATGACAAGTTAACTTCTTTCTCTAACATATAGAGAGGAAATAAACCATCTGCAGTATTTGTGACAGTGAAGAGAATTGCACGCATAATGCATTATAATTGAGGTATCTTAAAGTGGCAAGCTTTAACCAGATGTAATAACAATAACAAGATAGCAGTGATCCTAAAGCTGTGATCAGTTGCTTTCAGACAAATGAAATACAAAGTCCTTTTTTATAAGAGAACCCATAGTACCATTTCTTTCTCACGAAACTGTGTCATGGCCCTTGAGCCTTCAGCAAACACTGGAGTATAACTGCTCATGTACTTGATTTCAAAACCCTCCAACTCAGTTTTTCCCTAGTGCCTGGAAAGAATTGAGATGATTTTGAAAAAAAGGTGTGTAAACAGTCTTTCCTTCTTGGGTCTACATTTTCCCTTTTTTCTGTCTTCCAGGGGAGATATATATATATATTTTTTATATGCCTTTATTTTTGACATTTAAGTCTTTTGAGCTGATGGGTGTGTTCTGGATGGTTGTAGTTATTAGTGCTCTTTATTCATATGGCTTTTAGCATTCATTTTAACTGGTACTTCTTTTCTGGGATTTAACCTTTTGCCCCACTAGAAGCTCAAACGCTGCTCATAGGTAAAGATAAGTATATCAATAATGTTAATTTGAAGAAATACTCTGATTTAAGGGAGAGTATTCCTCATTAGAAGGTGTTTACTCCTTAATGCAAGAACAAGTGAGAAGAGCTCTTTTAGCTCTTGATTCTGGTAAGTTTTAGCTCTTTATCTTGCCCCTGGTGTGTTTGATAAGAGTATTTGTCTTTACCATTAAAATCGGTGATTGTGGCATTTTCAAAGTTAACAGAAAATCAGAGCTTAGTGGTAAAGACCTCGGGGGCAGGTCCTGGTGCTCCTTGGGTTCTTGATATGGTGGTGAAGGATGGACCCAAATCAGAGTGAATAGCCCTAAAAGCCAGCTGAGTGAAAGAAGATTTTCCAAATTTTCCTTGTGTGTCCTACCTTCATCCCCTTTTCCACATAAAGCATGAAATGCAGTTTTGTTAGCTGTTAAGGGACTGCGTGAGTAGGGGTGCACACCATTGCAGGCCATTTCTTTCCTTCCCTATAGGCAGGTTTCTCATAAAGAAGGATATGGCTAAGGAAGTTTAGGTTTGTGTCTCTCAGTTATAGATGGAGAGTATGTGATGTGATATAGTTGCTTGAAGGTTCTCAGTCAGAGGCTGCTGAGCTGTTGCATAAGATGCCTTATGCACTTGAGTACTATTTTATGAAGTCAGAATTAAGGGGATTAGTCAAAAGATTAAAATAAAAAAGGAGTTTGAAAAAAGGAAATTTGAGTTTCCTTACTGAGGGTTGAAGCTCTTCAAATGTAGTTAGTCTTCACTGGAATAAGAAAAGTGCCATTTCAGTCAGAGAAAACATTAGGCCAAGGCTGGAGTCTTGTGAAATTCCCACCTGAGGCAAACATGACTGCAAATCAAAGTTATTTTGTTGGTGACTGGATGCAGAGCCACAGTAGAAGGGTATGATGAAAAGGATTATGACACACAAACAGAGAACTAAGGAGATTAAAACGATTTGAGGCAGAATTAGAGGTGTAGACTTCCATACCTGGAGTTACAGAGGCAAGCTGTTACAGTCAGCTCAGGAAATTTTGATGTACGACAAGGAGGGAGAAAGGCAAGATAATGAGAGAGAGACTTTGCACAGCATAGAGTGATCTAAATGGATGTGATGGGTGAGGAATTAAATACTATTGAAATGGTACCACTTAACTGTTCATAAGTGGTAAGTGGTATTAAAAGGGTAAGAAAACAAGGTAAAATAGGCTGGAGAAAATGAGTTCAGAGAGAGGAAAGCGGAATCTGTAGTGGGATATGTACTTTGTTTAAGAAAATTGGTGGGATGATAGGCCTAGAAATCAGGAAAATGCAGGGCATCATTTCTAGTTGGGAAATATGCACTGAAATACATTTTAGTAAGCCAAAGCCATACAGAAAACCATTTCTATATGGATGTGTGAGAAACGGCACTATAAAACATACTGAGGAATCCAGCAAATTCTCAAGGTACAAACCAGAATGGAGGGTGTGTGCTCAGAGTCTGGAACTAGGCTGGTTTTAGTATTCCTTTTTGAAAAGTAAACCAGTACTCTGGAACTTCAGATTTAGTCCCAAAGTGCATGTTTGCTGGAGTCTTCTTCTAAATTAAATAAAGAATAAAAAAAAAAAAAGTTTGGAGTAATGGGAGATCTGGTGTTTTCATCCAAAAACACCATCTGGTGGTTTTGGTCACATGAAATTCCTACTGTTGTTAGGCCGGGAAATGTGTAGTAACTGAAAGTTTGTTTTTTGTCTTGGAGTTACATGTCCTGTATAGTGAATCTATTTCTTTTCTTGAGTATTTAGCTCTTCCACTGGTATATGCACTGTCATTTATATTTCTAAAATCATGACTTCCTACTTTTGAAGCTAGAGAATTATGTTACCTTGGAGGTTAGCCTTGTTATGTGTTCTGCCTATTAGAGAGAGATAAATATCTAGCCTCAGTCAGTCTGGGCTACCAAAAGGTTGATTATAACATGGGTAACTATTGATTCCATACAAGTCACAATTATCAGAGTCACACTGTTCTGAAGTTGTCAGCAGATGGGGTTACAGTGTGTCTGCAGACACTGATCCCATTGCATATTCAGATGGGATCAAACCATATCACAGCTCCATTTGGAACCAGATGCATAGATTTATATTCCAGGATGTTGTGCAGGTGCTTGGCTTTTGTCCCATGGACCCGTGCAATTGGGGGAGAATATCTGGAGCTGGAAGGGACTCGGGTATTCACTTTCAAGTACAAGCAGGCTGATAACATGCTGCTGAGGGCTGCATTTGAGCATTTGTAAATTAGTGTATAAAGTAAGTATTCCCAGGACTAGGTAGATGAACCAGGTTTTGGCCAAATGGGAAATGCTTCCCCAAATTAAGTGTTAAATACATTTAAATATAGCTGATGGCCCCTCCCTCGCCTTTGCTATTTGAAAAATTATTTTTTTTTTCTCTCTTTTCCTTTCTTCTTGTGTGGGAATTTTCACTGAGATTCATGAATTTCTGAGTTTGTAATGAAGCAAAACCTAGAAACTTGATCTCATCACTGCCAGCTATGGCACAGGCGCATGTGCATATTGCACAAGTAGTATTACATACTGCAATGAGTATTACATATTGCAGTGAGTGGACCAGATGTCAGGATCATACATACAGATATTCAAATAGATGGTTTTCAAATGAGTTGTATAAAAGATTGTCCTTTCTGCAAAAAATAGTTTTCATGAGGTAGTGGCTGGAAGTGAAAGAAGACAAATTTAAATGACCTAAAACTCTGGAGTTCTATGTCAATTGTGTAATAATGCAAGACTTCAAAATTGGCCTTCAAAATTTAGTGATCACTGCAGGAAATATTAAGACATGGAATCTTTGTAATCTACTTTTGATTACTGTTATCGGTCTATTTCAGCAGTGGCAGAAACTTCTTTGCATCATTCAATAGCAGCTAAAATAGGAAAGTCTATAAACTGAAAGCAAGTGAAAGCTGATACAACTAGTTTAGTCATATTCACATCTGCAGTGCTTTACTGCAAACACTCTATTTTCAGGATATGTTTGAAGATGAGTTTATGGACCCCAGCCTGAGTGACAAGGTGGAGATGAATCACTGGTTTCCTAGAATGCGGCTTTGGCTTTCAAATGAAGTCTATGGCTAGCTACCTTTCTTAAATGTAGGAGGCTGACATGGAGAAAAAAATTCCCAGAACTAAATCCCTACTACAGCCAAGTGTTAAACTATCATGAAAACTCCTAGCAATATGATAGACGTACTGAGTCTGGGACCTGGCATTTTCCCCTTTGTTATTCAGTCAGATGGTAATGAAATATGAAGAATACTGTCATTGTGCTATAGTGCTATAGTGTGCAGAAAACTGAAACATAAGAATATAATGGTTTGGTTATGATGTCCAAATATAAATGTATCCACCTTAGGCATATATTATACCAGCCCTCCAGTACTCAAAGGTGGCCCACATTGTTCAAGGCCAGGTTGGATGGGGCTTTGAGCAACCTGGTCTAGTGGAAGGTGTCCCTGCCCATGGCAGCAGGGTTGAACTACATGATCTTTAAG
>JBCJKH010052297.1:0-11933 GCA_039877255.1 Loriculus beryllinus
CTGGGTTTAGTTTTCCATAGTACCATCTACAATCCCTACTGAAGTTAGTGGGTCAATGGGTGCTGGCTGAGAAGTTCCCATGGTGCTGCACAGCCTCAGGGAGCTGCTGTGGGTTCAGCCCTTGTGGCTTTGAGATACCTTTTGATGAGGCTCTAAGGGCTGAGCATTGACCCCAAGGGCAGCTGAGCCCTGGCAGGAGCAGGGGACACTTGACAGCACTGATTGCAGGGCCCCATTCCCCCCCAGCTGGACCTGATCCTGGGGCTGCCGAGAACCGGCAGCACAGAGATGGAGTGAATTATTTGAACACAGGATGAAAACCCTCGAGTGAGCTTGAACTCAACAGGGTGTTGCGAGGCTTAATTAATTTATGTCCAAAAGCACTTTGAGGGCATCAGATGAAAGAGGTTATTGTAGGAGTGCAAAGAGATCCTTTATCCTGCAAGATGGAAGCAGAAACAGCCCCGGTCACGATCCCTCTTTAAAGAGCAGGGGCTGTTAGCACAGAGCCTGCTGATGAATAGGAGCTATTTCACTTCTCTATCTTATGGAAATGATCCCACTGCTTTCCGTGATGCCACTGCATCCTGGCACAAGAGGGCATGGAGGGGGAGAGACTCCTGCTGGAAAACAGAGAGCTAATTATCATTCCCAAAAAGCCTGCAACAAGCAGATGTTGGACTCTGGACCAAAATCCTCCTTCTCCTCTGTGCTCCGGGAGGGCTCATCCCCACTGCAGCATCCCACCGAGATGGCTTTGGGTCCTCCACTGCCACCAGCTATCTGAGAGAGGAGAAAAGGACAAGGGATCCAGGCTTACATCCCGCCCCATGGCATCCCAAGGTCCCTGGATCTCCTGCAGCCCCCTACTGCCATGTGCTCTGCTGAGACTCCCATCCCCATCTCGTCCTATGTGGTTTCCATGCAAAGAGCTGTTCTGGGTACCCTGGGCCGGGACAGTGGATGCCACAGCTTGGGAGGTGTCAGTAGGTGTTTGCTGGGAGACAGCAAATGATCAGAAATTGGGATTTTCCTGCTGGGATGGACAAAATAGGTTAAAAATCAGCCCCAGGTGCAGAGCTGTTTTCTCTGTCTCCCTCCTCTCATGCTATCAGGGCAGGATCAGGCCCTTTTACATCTTATTTTTGTAGCTGTAGATCCAGGGAATTGCAACCTGCAAGAAGGATTCCTTCCCAATCACCCTTGGAAAACCCCCATGCGACTCAAAATCACCCCACGCAGGGCTTTAAAGCAGGTTCAGCCCCTGTGCAAGCCCTGGCAATGCTCAGAGGGGTCAGCAGCACCTGACCTAGGTAAGGAGGAGAAGTGAATGCGAGGCACAGGGGAGCTGGGACAGGGACAAGGACAGAGAGAGGGGCAGCGCAGGGTGGGAGCTGTACAGGGTTAGAGTTAGGGTTAGGGTTAGGGTTAGGCTGCTGCAGGAGGTTGGTTTCATCACAGCTCCACAGCTAATTTGCAGGTAGGAACAGCAGCCTCAAAGGCACTCGTTTTCATCTGCTCTTTATGGGAATGGGGGAAGCTTCCACTCCCAGGGTGATGCTTCCCAGCTGCCGAGACACCACAGTGAAGGCACACATCCAGATGGGAATATCTCACCTCCACATGGAGGTACTGACCCTCCTGCAGGAGGTCCCCCAGGGGCTCATCTTCCTGATGCTCAACCACTCGCATTGGCAGCGCAGGGGCCACAGCAGGGAGTGGGTCCTGCTTGGAGCTGAGCTGGGCACAGCATGGTCCTGCTCAGCGTGGGGCTGTGGTGGGATGCAGTTGCCATGGAAAAGCAAAAGCCCTCGCGGGAAACTGATGGAATAATTAACAAGGAGCAAAACAGGAAGAGGGGCATGGATGTGGTGCTTCTGCTCCACTGCTCAGGGCGGGCAACCTGGGAAAGGGAACTGACCATCAGGGTAAAGCAATGGAAAAAGCAGGGATGTGAATCCCACTTAAATCTGAGCAGGACCATCTTCTCGCTGGGGATGGGATGTTCTGAATTTTGATTTCTGGCCAAAAAAAGCAGAAATGAGAACTACGGGAGAAATTGTCTTCACACAATAGAGAAAACAACAGCATGGCCCTCTTCTGACGCAGGCTTGCAGTGCAGAGGGTGAGAGATGATGGCCCAGATGGGCAGCCCTTATCCCCCTGGGTGTGCCCATGGTATAGAGAGTGGCTCCATGGGACCTTCAGCCATGGCTGAGACAGGGCATCTGTGAGGATCTGCGCAGCTGAAAGCTGGGGTGACACTGGAGGGGACACTGATCGGGACACTGGAGGGGACACTGGAGGGGACACTGATGGGGACACTGGAGGGGACACTGATGGAGACACTGAGGGGGACAGTGGAGGAGACACCGATGGGAACACTCCATTCACCTGAGCAGGTCAGGTACTGCCACAGAAGGACCAGCTTTTAGCAACTATGAACATCCTGAATGCAGATGGTGTCAAGAGGAATACAAACACTCTGCTCCTGAGGGCTCAGTGCCAGCCTTGAGCAGGGCACTGCCTGGACGCACCACGTCCATCATCAGCCAAAGGCTCCTTCCCACCCTGCTATGAAACACAGCCTCCGATCTGTCTCTGCACCAGTTTATGCAGCACCGCAATGTGCTCCCTCCATCTCAGACACCATTTGGCAGATCTGTGCTGTGAATGTCACGGCAGGCTTTCATAATAACTTCTCCCACCACCCCACGGAGCGCAGGGAGACGGGTGAACCATCTGTGGAGCCGCGTCCTCCCTCGCTGCAGGAGCCCTGGATCCCTTTCCCAGCCCACTCAGCCTGTCTTGGGGTGTAACTGAGCTGCACTCCAGCCCCTGCATCCCTCCCATGGGGATAAGCGGCTCCTTTGGGTCCCCCTTGCAGATGTCCCTTGTGGCTGCAACGATGGCCCTGTGGGTGAGGAGGCGATGGGGTCTGTGGCTTAAAGCACCTTCTCACACGTGTCCTTCTCACTCAGCTCTAATGTAGTGTTTTCCAGGGTAAAATATCAGCCTGATCATCTCCATCTGCCAGACTCCTTCCCTAACACAAGTAAGCAGCAGCACTTCAAGCTGTTGTGGATAAAATCACTGGAATGTGATTTTCTTGGGCAGGGGCACGTCATTCACGAGGGCAGAAAGATGAGATCAACTTTGCTGAGCAGCCTCTGCACAAGGGGAGCCCTAAACCTGACAACACCAGACTGGAGGCGAGCTGAGCCCGGAGCCCATCACCACATCAGGCTGCTGCTGCAACCTCTGCCAGCCCCTTCCACCACTGAGGATGGGTTTGGACCATCCCTGCCTGAGGGTTTGTCCCAGCTTGGAAATGTGAGCAGGGAGCAGTGAGAGGAACAAGCACCTAAAGCCCTGGCAGGAGCACTGGGCACCCCAGGGCAGGCTCCTTTCACTTGGGCTGTACAGAGCATCACCACCGGGCTGATTTGCACCGGTGTTTGCACAAGGTGAGGAAGAGGCCGGGCTGCAAAGGGGAAGAAAATCTCAGGGCACTTCAATGCAATTTTGCTGTTGGTGCTGCTGTTGTGAGCTGGGAAAGGCCAGCGCAGCCCCAGCCCCTGAGGAGCTGACGGCTTCAGCAGCTTCCATAATGAGAAAAGGTGTTTCTGAGAGGAAAGAAGTGAAATGGGTTTTCCTGGTAAAGCTCCCGCTTTCTTGAAGCTGCTCCCAACGCTTGTCATGATTAAAACACATCCACAGCATCACCCGGCGCTTTTGATACGTGCCTTCTCTGAAAGAATGATCTGGATCAATGAAAACGTCCTAGGAGCTTATGGTAACAGCCTTGCTCAGCACTTTTTCCACTTGAAACAAACTGGAGGGGAAGGAAGGTTTGTGGTTGTGTGAGAGGAAGGGTTTTCCAAAAGAGCTAT
Source organism: Loriculus beryllinus (assembly GCA_039877255.1). Lineage (NCBI taxonomy): Eukaryota > Metazoa > Chordata > Aves > Psittaciformes > Psittacidae > Loriculus > Loriculus beryllinus. The sequence continues at coordinate 3,894 of JBCJKH010052297.1, forward strand.
TCCCCACCCTGGAAAGAAGCCGCAATAACCTCCCTCCAGAGCTTTCCCCAGGGCTGATCCGCACCATTAACACTAGAACGAGTCTTTGCTCTGCAAACAACCTGGATAGCTTGCAAAGGAAGCTTAACCCAAGGCAAACGGGGTCCCGAAAGGGGGAAGTCCCAGGTGCCCAACATGCACCCACTGCTCCCTGGCAGAGCCAGACAGACTTCATGCCTTGTGACGGCCAACCCTGAGCGCAGCCAAAGCCTGGCATGCCCAGGCACTGACACAGCGATGATGACAGCCGTTAGGTTTGAATTTGCCCTGCAAACACACTTCAACCAAACGTGATTGGATTAGCACCGAAACCCCAGCGCTGCAGAGCAGAGAGCTGCCTCTCCTCCGCCCCAAAGCCCCTGGCTTTGCAGCTGACTCCGGTGTCACCGAGCCTCTCACCAGCAGCAGTTGTGCTCGGAGCTGAATAGTTATGAGAAGGGACTTTGGTGACAAAGTGAAACAGAAAACCAAGCCTCAATACCAGCCCCCAGCGAGGACTGGGCCGGGCTCTGGCCTCAGCATCCCGAGGAGTTTATTCCTGCCCCTCCTATAAGGTGTCAGAAATGTTCTTAATGAGAAGTTCTCTTTCAGACCAAGCAGTGTTTGTAAGAAGGGAGAAGGAGCTGTAAAGCCAACGCTCATCCCCTCCCCTAACCACACACATCACAGCTCGCTGGCAGCCGGGCGGGCGGCGGGACCCGAGTGCCATCTACAGCGGCCGGGGGGAACTAAGAGATCCGAACTGCTGCTGCAGCTCCAGGCTTTGCATTCCCTCTGTTCATCCCTCCCGCTGGAAGCACGATCCCTGACCTCGCTGCAGGCAGCAAATGCGAGGCCAAGGGGATGCTGCAGCAGGCAGAGCCGAGGGAATCGTGGCAGGGATGCAGGGCAGGTCCACGGCAAGTTCGTCAGCTCCTCATCAAAGAACACCCCTGGCCTTTAAAGAGAGGTTAACTTGCAGCCCGTGTTCACAACACAGCACACCAGTGCCCATGCTGCGGGCACTGGGGGTCCCTAACGTGTGTGAGGAGCAGGGACCTGGGGCTCTGCTCCTGCTCCATGGCAAAACACTCCCGGCATAGGGATGAGGGGATCCAGCGAGGAGACACACTGCAGAGATCCACAGGAGAACATATGGTGTGGTTTTAAATGCACCCATAACATTTATTTAAAATACAGGCTCTAAAGCTTGCCAGCAGAGCTCAATAGCAGGAATCTTCCTTTATGCTGGAGACTCTCCTGTTGTTGCACTCAAATCATTACACTTGGGTTTAGTTGGGTTTAGTCTGAACAAATGGGGAGGATCATAGGGAGAACTGGCCTGTACCAGGCTTGAGCTGCCCTCACAGGACCCATTCTCCTGCCCAGCCCCGCGGGTCTGGCAGCCGCATCCCTCCTGGTCGGGAGATGAGTCAGGGGATGGCACCAGAGCAGGGTTTCCAACAAAAGGCTATGATGGAATTGCAGCTCCTCCGGCCGGCTCACTCTGTACCCAGCATGAACAGAAACACCCCCACTGCCACAAGGCACGGGATCACCCCCATGATCTGTTCCCTCTCCTCCACCTTCCGCTGTGCTCTGCCAAGGGAGGGATGCCAGGAATAACAGGAGATGGATGTCTCATCCCCTCGGTTCCACACAGCCCCGTGCCTGGCAGAGTGATGATGCTCCACAGGTACCTGGCACAGCCCCTCTGGTGGGTGATGTGTGCAGGGCTGCGCCCCACAGCACCCATCCTGCCAACAAGATAGACTTGGAAGGGGCTGTGGGGAGCTGGGGTAGCCCCAGGGGTGGCTGCACCCCACGTTCTGCTGCAGGGGCCGGGGTCTGGCGGCATCTTGGTGCCTCCTTGGTGTCCAATGGCAGCTGCACCATCTAGAGGAGAAACGAGCAGAGACCAAAGCCAGGCAGGCAGGGGGGCTGTAGGAAAAGGATGAGGAGCCTGGACATGAGCGAGATGCAAATCCTTCACTGAGACACATGTGAGCGATATCAGGGCCTCAGGAATGAGCCCAAATTGTCCATCTTTTACACAGAATGGGAAGAGGGGGAATAGGATTCAAAGATACCAGCCCTGCCTGCTTTACATGTGATTGATTGCTGCTGGCTGCAAGGAACAGGGCTAAGGAGAGAGGAGGGAAGAAATGCAAACTGCCCTGCCTGCAGCCAGGCTGACCACACATCCCCGAGCCCGGAATCAACAGCTCTGAAAGCAATTTCTTTGCTCAGCTGGACCCGTATTACTTGTGTCTCTGAGCAGATGTGCCAGTGACACTCATATGAATGAGCACAGTGAAGATGTGAGAAGGTGAGGAAGGTGATGAAGAACCCTCCTTCCTCCAGCCCGGCTCCCTGCTGTGCTCTCAGCTCCATTCCCACAGGGCACTGAGGCCGAGCCACTGCCCAGAGCTCAAAGTGCAGCAGGTTCCTGCTGACAACTGCTCTTCCCTTGTGCTGGAGGGATTCAGGGACCAAGCCATCAGGGCCATACCCAGAGGTATCTGGAGGGAAAGGGACTGCATGCCATGGGGCTAGCTGTGCTGGAAACACCCCACAAGACACACATGCACCCCCCCAGGACCTTGCACACAGTGAGGGTTTCACCTACAACACAGGGGGATACAGGAGCTCCATTCCCACTGATTTATTGGAGGGGTTTGTATCCCTCGGGCCCTTGCAGATGGTGCAAGTCACAAGGCAATGTTGGTCATATCCCAAATACAACCACTAACACATCCCAGCTCCCAATCTGCCTCCTTTGCTGACATCCCAGTTTTCTCCTCCTCCTCCCACGAGCTCCTTGCAGCCCGTTCTTTCCTCCTGGTCTGTAGCACGTAGTCTGCAAGCTGCTCCGGCTTTCCCATCCCACGCTGCGTGCACAGCCCCTTGCTGCCTCCGCTCCTTCCCTTCCATGCCCATGGGGCTCCTGAGCCTTGGCCAAGCTGGATGTAGGCAGGAATGCCTGGCCAAGGGTCAAATCCTCAAGATCAGGATGAGGAAACACTTCAGAAGGGCTTTCTATTAATGCCAGCAGCACAAGCTGCATCCAGGGGAAAGTGCCTCTCTAAATGCCATGTTTTCCTGATCGCTTAACAGAAGGATGGGATTTGATCTCCTCCTCTGTTTCCAAAGCTGTTTTACGGATCTGTTGCACTGAAGGCATTTGCAGAGCCCCGTCAATACTCCTCCATCCGTGGCAGCTCTGCAGCACAGGAGGGGGAATCTGACACTGCACCTAGTCCAAAATTACCATCACTGGACATATGCCATGGCCTTAAAAGCCCCAGGTAAAGCTAAGAGTGAACATGGAGTGTGTGCAACCAGCACAAAGCAAGGGTGGTTGGACTCCTGCCCTCCACATCTCAGCTGGAGCACTGGGAGGTGGCTTTGGGACACAGGGAGAGCGGGATGAGGATGGGGGTAAGGAAATAATCCAAATAACAAGCACCACGTTTGCCAAATGCTGCTTCAACCAGCCTGGAACCATCCCTGGCAGGTCCCTGCACCCAGGGAGGCTTTTGCTCTCAATGGCTGCCCCGCCAAGGGCGGTCTGCTGGAGAAGCAAAGTCAAAGGGCTGCATAGAGGCTCTGGCCCAGCATTTCCTTTCAGCTTGATGAAATTCAGAACAGTGGCGATCTTCGGTTTGATCCAAAACTCATTTCAGAAGTATTTTGACCAAGGAACCAAACTGCGGTCATTGCAAACCCTTCATCTGAGCATGTTTGCGCAAAGCGCATCCTGCAATTGCAAAGGCACCGATGACTGAGCCTTGCTGTGTGCTCTGGTCCCTGCCCTCCCCATTGCCCACCAGGGTGAACGGGCAGGCAGTGTCCTGGGGTGACAATGGGGACTCAACCCTCTTCTTGTGGACAAGTGGCTCCTTTCGTGCCATGCTCCAGTCAGACTGAGCATCGCCAGCTGCCCTGTTGTGAGCTCCCCACAGAGAGGTTTCGCTTGGTTGCAGCCAAGAGGCTCCACAGGATGCTAAAAATAGAGAACTCCATGAAGGTGATCTGGAAAGCTCTCCTCCGTGTGAAGATGCCTTTTGAAACACGGGCTTACAGCTAACAGGGGCTGGAACAGTGCTCGGGATGGTCCTGCTGGGAATCAGGAATTACTCCATGGAAGTCGCCCAGCGGTCCCCTGCCTCATGGGTGACTGCATGGATGCTCCCGAGCAAGGAGCCGGTCAGGAAAGGTTCTCTGTAAATGCAGGATGTGATGGCTGCAGATGGACAAGTCCATGGCTGTGCTGTGACTGCTCAGCAGAGGAGCTGGGGGAGCAGCAATGAAGGGAGCCTGTGAGTGCTGCAGCCCCAGGACGAGCTGGCAACGTCTTTTCAGGAACCACGGCTGGAAAAGCCTGCCCAAGGCCACCAGAAAGTCCCCATTTGGTGGCCCAGTGACCACCACATCACCCAGTCTGCCCTTCCTGGGTAGTCATAGCCTGCCCATAGGTGAGTATCCTTGACAAGCCACACCAGATCCTGCTTTCTCATACTCCTCGCTTCTCTTCGAAGCCCCAGACACTGGAGACTGTGCCGATAACAGCCTGACACCTAATGGGCACAAGCAGAATTGTGACAAGAACAGAATCCAGCTGGAAATGTCCTGGTGGGAATTGCCTTGGAGTAAAGCTCATGGAGATAGACGAGAAGGGAGAGCTGAAGGAAGGAAACCCTTTAAGACTCCATACAGCACATGAAAACATGAACAAAATTCTAATTTAACACAGAAAGGAATGAGCTGTATGAAATGATTGAAGTTTTCATACAATTTATGTACTTTTTAATGAGGTTCTAGGTGCAGAATAAGGGAGATTTGTCATCATTTCCTTGGAAATTTTGCAGGTCTCTGCCATATGTAGCAAGGAAAGGTAAGGGCTGCAATCAAACCTGCTGGCTCTAAATTGTATTTCTCCAGTTGTATTCTCATGCCAGATACACTGGGATTTACTACTGAAAAGGGGCATCCAAAAGCCCCTTGTTGTGCCCCAGAGACCTTAATTTTGTTTAATGGTTAGTAAGGAATGGGAAGTGCATCAGATTTGAGTCAAAGCGGTTAAATGCGTTCTGTATCCATGCTCTGTGCTATACTTTCCACTCGATGTGCTTCATGGAGCTGGTGGGTCTCTTTTCTTAAGCAACTCCAGCTTCCAAAGGTGGTTTACAACAGAGTCTTCTAAGGCAAGGCACAGCAGAGCTTCCCAGCACTGAGTTCCACTAAGAGCTGCCCTTGGACCTCCCTACTCCAGATGCTGCTTCCCCAGGGAGCATCCATCCACTCACACCATCTCTGCTCCATGCGGAGGGTGAACAGAACCATTCAACGCCCAGCCCTGTTTGCTGGCAGCTTTCACAGTCATTTCTCTTTCTAGTTTTCTAAATTAGATTTTTCTATTACAACTTCGAGGCCTCATGAGTCTCCTTGGCATTTATTAAATAACAACTAAACTCTTCAATTTACCATGTTACTGCACGATCCATTTGTACTCCATCTAACACTGCCGCCTGCAAACAGGCTGGAGGAGCCCAAGGGGCAGGAGGACATGGAGCGGGGCCACCGCTGTGACCTGCAGCTCACAGAGCCCCACTGCAGCTCATAGGATGAGCAACAGGGAAACAAGTGCTCAAGCTCCCCCTGAGCCCTGTTCTGAACCAGAGCTAAGAAATCCACTTGATTTCTTCTAAAGCCAATGCTGACACCACTTCTTTATATAGACCCCAAATACTGACTGAGATCAAGGTTCAGATTTGATTCCATCCACTTCATTCCATCCATCTCCTTTGCTCACTGCTTCTTCCTCCAAAATCTCAATGGTCACAGCAGAATTCCACTTCTGTGGACTGGTTTTACCCCAAAACCCAAAGATGTGCTTGGGGAATGCAGAACTGCCACCAGCAGAGGAAAGGGGTTGCAGGACCTGGGGCTATCGACTTCTCTTGTGTCCCAGACCCACCTGTGCACTCACCCAGTGCCAGGTATGATTCATGTTCCCAATGGAATGGCAGTACAGCAGGAATGCCTGGTGCTTTAACACAGCTCCATGTAGGAACTGTAATTGGTCACGAAGCCACAGGTTACCTGACAACAAGATCTGAGAGGTGAGCCTTTTTATTCTTACTGTTTGGCTTTAATCTTGTCCAATAAAAGAGCCATCACCTGAGCTCTGCTTCCAGCCTCTGATAACCCAGAGCAGCTTCTGCCTCTGATGTACCCAGAGCCACCTATAATGAGCGCTTGTTCCTACCCCCTCCAATAAGCTGCAAATGGGATGAGCAGATCCTGAGGTGGAGGAAGATGTTTCATCCCGAGTACATGAATGTCTCCCTGCCATTCCGGTCATCCTAACAAGGGGTCTAATTAGTGCTCCTGACTGTGTCATCCATCCAGCAGGGACACAGGGACCGCTGCTCTCATTTCCACAAAGATCATGGATCAGGAAGACAAATCCTCCCTAATGGGACCTCGGGGAGAGGCTCTGTTCTTTCAATCCAAACGGTGCATAGGGAGGCAACTTGCTCTGCAGAGCCGGAACATGCCACCTCCATGGGCAAGCACAGAGCAAGCCAGCAGCAGCCAGCCCCCCCCCCTCCCAAGCAATTCCATGTGCACAAAAACATTTATCAGGCTTCTGGCCACAGCTTTGACTTTAATTTGATTTTACAAGCACTTTCACGTGTAAATTGACTTGGCCCAAGAGGATACATGAACACAAGAGTCCTTTCTTTCCTCTGGCGTGGTATTTGGAGCAATATGGTGAAAGGAGCAAAGTTGCCTCACCTCAGGGCTGCAGTTCTGCAGCTAAGGAAAAGCAAGTTTGTTGTTTCCTTCTGCACACGGACGCTGGCTGTGCCGTTTTCAGCAGTCTTGTTCAAGCCAGCCACTTCAGAACATAAAAGCCTGTTACATATCCCAGGCACAAGAACACACAGGCCAGTGTCTTACTGGCTCCGTTTTATCTATTGTGAGAGCAAGAGATAAACTAAGATGAGTCTATAACTGTGTCTGATGGTTTGAGACATGGTCCTGTCTCATTTCCAGGACCAGACCTGGTTTGGTAGGGGAAGGACTCCTGAGGGGCAAAAACACTTTAGAAGATGAGGTTGGAAGCCAGGAAAGGGCACAAAGTGCATGAAAGTACAGGTGCTCCCCAAAACAGGCACCTCTGGGGCAAAAGCAGATGGAAATCTGCTCCTCAGCACTCAGCATATGCCAGCCCCACATTGTGCAACGTGTTGCCATAGCGTGAGCACCAAAAACTCAGCCCTTGATGTCCAGCATCAGCAGCAGGGACAGGGCAGGTTCAGTCCAGCCGCGATGCCAGCTCCAGCAGCACCTTCCCTTTGCGTAAGGACAAACCAGATTCACCCCAGAGCCTGGCTAAATTCTCACCAGCGTTCAACCCTGCACCAGGAGACTGCCCTCTAAGTTCCGAGTTAACCTCAGTGTCTGTGGTGCTGGGATGTGCTGCCAAAGCTGCGGCGGAACCAGCACCATCGGTCAAGTGTTTGGAGCTGCAAATGAAAAGTGACACCAAGAATGAGTAATTGGATGTGAGAATGGCTATTGAGGCAAATGGGCCTGATTCTGACATCCACAACACTCTGGTCCCATGGCTGCACTGCCATGAGCTGTCATCCTGTTTTCAGCCTGGAACCAATTAAGCCTACCGTTCCCAACTGCTGTTCTCATGATATCTCCTAGCCTGAGCATTTCCCCTGTGATTTTGGAAACAAGCAACCAAAAGATGTGGTTTCCTCTGCAGCAACACAGGTGTTTAAGCACAATGGGGGGAAAAGAAATGCACTGGGAAAGGGAAAACAGGCAGCACTTTGGGTTCTTGTTTGCTGGACACTAGTATAATAGAATCAACCAGGTTGGAAAAGCCCTTTAAGCTCATCCAGCCCAACCCTTACCCCATCCCTGCCAAGGCCACCCCTGCCCCATGGCACTGAGGCCTCGTCTCCACGCTGTGTGAACACTTGCAGGGCCGGTGCC
>JBCJKH010052297.1:13943-24410 GCA_039877255.1 Loriculus beryllinus
CGGTGGAAGGCGGGAAGGGGCAGCCATGGCGGCGCGGGCAGGGCCTGGCGGGCAGCGGCGGCCTCGGGTACACCGCGACCGGGAGCTCCCTTCGGACAGCGCCGGGTGCGCTGTGGGTGCCCCCGTGGCCCTCACACAGCCCCTGTGGGTGCCCCTCCGTGACTGTGCCGCCGTGTCCCCTCGGCTGGGTGCCCCTCGGGCCTGGCCTGAAACGGTGCTGGTGTGGGGAACCTCGTCCCGGCTCCATGTAATCCTTCCCGGGCAGCCGCAATCCGTGTGTAGGGGAGCGAAGGCGCCTGCCCCTTCCCTGCGAACTGTGGGAATGGGTTAATAGGAGCAGGGGTATTTAGGTTTTGAATGGAGCTGAGAGCTCAAGTACGATATAATCAAAATTCCCATTCCTGCCTTTTTAGTCCTCAGGTGCTTATTAGAAGGAAAAAGGGTCCTAATTTATGCGTGCCCGAGTGAGTGTGTTGGAGGGGCCTTTAGGAACGGTGTGTGTTTGTGTGTCGGGAGGTGCCTCCCGGTTCACCCGGGGATGGGTACGCAGGAGCACTGTGCTGGATCCTAGAGCAGAAGTTGGTCTGAGCTACCTTCAGCTGCCTAAAAGGTGGAAGTTAGGACGGTGCTGTGTTGCTGCAGGTACCGCCGGTGAGAAGGGATGTTCTTGGTCCTGATGCTTACAGGTGTTCATAATCCTCATCCTGCTCTTAAACCCTCCTAAAGCTTTGTGTTTACCAAAAGCTTTTATCAACCGGGGTGGTTGATGACTTGGAGTCATTGCTGCGTAATGGGTTTCAGGAGGAAACAGGCTCCCTTCTCTTTGTGCTGCCCCAAGTTCCTGAGCTGTGTGTGTGTGATGCCATGCCAGAACTGATAAAAGCTGTCTGGGGCTTGTGCGTGAGTCCAGCCGTGATGCTAATGTGGTTGCTCTGCTTTTTGAGTGAGAGCTGGTTTGTGTCCCACCACCTCGGATCATGGGTGAGCTCACTTCATACCCACCTCTTGAACCATATGGGCAGCATTGCTTTCACTGTAGAGCTGAAACACTGAGCTCTGCTCGGCAGGAGTGCTTTGGGAAGGGCAGTTTTGCCAAAGGAAACAGGAGAGGAATGTTTTGCAGGGTTCTCTGCTCCCACTGATCACGTTTTCAAAGGAAAGATCCCCTTAAATTTGTGCTTTCTTGCACAAAGTTCACTGCAGAAATACTCAGACAACTGTAAGTGAAGGAGGAGATCACACTGAAATGCTGTCAGAGCAGTTCTGTATGGGGCTTGGCAACACATGGTTGTTTAGGAATGTACAGAAAAGAGAGCACAACCTTCCATGGAAAGTGCAGGGAGACTTCTGGAGGTGAAGAGAATCACCTGCTTGTGGCAGAAAATGCTGAGAACCACGGAGGATGAGGGCTCTGTCTTACCTTTAATGCAGTAGTGACTGATTTACCCATTGAAGTGATGCTGAGGAGTAAATCCTGTGATTGCCTGGCACAATAAGCCCCAGTGTTCATAACTGGCAAATTATGTTACCAGTATCATGCATGGAACTTTTAGAAGGTAAATGTGTAATAAAACCCGTTTTCCTCTTTTTTCTTGTAGGATGGAAGAGAGATCAGCCTGAAAAACTGTTCTGTCGTGGACCTGCTGTTGTCTGCTAGAATGTTCCTGATGAATGCTTCTCCTTTGGTAGCTCTTCAGACAAAATGGGAGTCCTTTGGACCAGCGAGGAATTGTAGATACCCTGTTTGCTACCCTGAACCTGAAGAAGACGTCAGTAGAACCTCTGTAAGTGCAAAAGTTCAGATGATCATAAACAACCTGCAAAGTCAAGAGTCTCCCCGGGGTATGAACAATGAGTATGATTGTATTATGCAGAAGAAACAACAGGGAGAAAAAGGCAGCAGTAACAGAGTCACATCTAGCACTGCGTTGCTGCAGAAGCATCCTCAGTACACCCAGTATGGGTGCCCTGCTGACTCGGATGACACTGAGGAGGAAGAGGGTGTGGGGTTTGGGAGACTCCTGCTCGATTCTGATAGTGATGACTCAGTGGACCGAGGTATAGAGGAAGCCATTCAGGAATACTTGAAAGCAAAAAGCCAGAGTGACCAGTCCTTGCAGAGGGATGCAGAGTGTTCTGAAAACGTAAGCAGAGACAAAAGGTTTAAGAGAGAGTTCTCACAGAGCAAAGTGGCGAGTAACCTTCTCCCTGTGAAATTCAAAGCTGAGATGCTCCCTGAAGAGTACCTGTCTGACCACCTGGGCATTGGGAAAAGGCTGCAGCCTGCTTCCCCTCAGAGCATCAGTAGCGACGACTCTTTTGAACAGAGCATACAAGCTGAAATAGTGCAGTTCTTGAATGAGAAGAAGCAGCAAGAAATTAAATGTGTAACTGGGGAGGAGAAGGATTCCCCCGTGAGATCTGCCCTGAAATGCAGCAAAGAAGTGACAAACAAACCGAACTGTGGTGCTATAAAGCAAGGTTGTAGTGCGCTGCTCTTGAGACACCGTGCCAAGCTGCAGAAACCCAGCACGCAAGCCAAGGGTTTGCAGGCTAAAACCCAACCAGAGCTCAGTGACTTCAGCCAGGTGAACCCAGCCTATCTGGAAATGGCCGCTGCCAGCCAGCCCTGGGCAGTGGAGCAAGATGAAGAGAGTGGAGCTAATTACTGGGAGAGCAGGGGAGCACTTGTCAGCGAGAGCGTGCACACATCTGACTCGAGCAGCGATGATGGCATCGAAGAAGCCATCCAGCTTTATCAGCTGGAGAAAATCAGGAGAGAGGCTGGTCACACAACAGACTGTGCCCGTTTGCAGAGGGAGGAACTTCCTACGAAGGGTCTGGCAGATATTTCTGCAAGCCTAACAATTAGCTCAACAACAAGTGCCTCACCAGAAATCCATAAAAGCCCTATAAGCAACAAGAGAAAAGGAACTGATTCCAAGTCAACAGACCTCGAAAGCACCAGCAATGACTTTAACAAGCTGTTTAAACCACTGAAAAAGGCCAGACATTTTGCACTCCCAGAAAACAAGATTGCTGCTTGTGAGCTCACGCTGCAGGCCTCTTGCAGAGCAGACACATCTGCAGAGCTCATGTGTGCGGAAGCTATCCTTGATATTTCCAAAACAATCATGCCATCCCAAATGGGGAGTGACAGCAAATCACTGGCTGCAGATTCCTTCTTCTCTTCCCAGCTGCTCTCATCCTCCCGCTGTGACAGCGACAGCAGCCTGGTGGACAGTGATGATAGCATCGAGCAAGAGATCAGGGCTTTTTTGGCTCTGAAAGCACAGTCAGAAAACCTTGGAACAAAGCCTCCCAGCCTGTCACACTCACTCCAGATGCCTTTGCCTTCGGATCAAAACAGCCTTGCCAGTACCCTAGAGCCTTCTCTTCCCAAATCACTGAAGCTATCACTGAATCGTAAAAAGAGACTCAAAAGGGAAGGCAGAATAGCAAAACAAGGTGCATCAAAACCACCTGAGCGGGTGGAGACAGGACTTTTCCAGCCAGGTAACTGTCCAAAACTTGCTGTGGTGCAAGAGGAACGTGCCCCAAGCAGCCCCACAGAGCTCTGTGATGCTCAAAGTCTTGGCAGTAAAGAGCCGAGGCAGCAGCAGCTGATGGCTCGCAAGCTGTCTGAATCAGATGGCAAATGTGTGGCCTTGGACTCCATAAACCCTTGTATGCAGGTTCAGAGCAGCACAAGAAAGCCTGTGAAAAACTCCATCCAGACTCCAGAGAGGGATGGTTCAGATGATGAGAGCAGTTCTCTAGATAGTGATGAGGACCTGGATAGTGCCATCAAGGACCTTCTGCGCTCTAAAAGAAAGTTAAAGAAGAAGTCCAAGGAGCAGAAATCTCAGTGCAAGAAGAGGGTGAGGTTCAGTGAGACAGAAGCTCAGCTGCCCGATGGATGTAGCAGCCTCCAGCAAGGCAGAAATCCCGTGCCGCTGAAGAGCTGCCTCTCCAAACCCAGAAAAGCCGCGAAAGAGAATGCGGTCCGAAATCCTCCTGACAACACAAGTGTCAAACCCCCCAGTGAAAAACCAGAGCCCGTGAAGAACTCGGACTTTAACCTACAGCTTAGAAAAGGATCCAAACCCAGACTAGTCACAAGCCAGAATAACCTGCAGGCAGCTAAAAATAGGCAGTGTACTTTCACAGCCCCATCGGGTGCTGACGACAGCAGTTCAGTGGACAGTGATGACAGCATTGAGCAAGAAATTAGGAGGTTCTTGGCAGAAAAGGCTAAAGACTCTGCAAGCAACTCAGAGCTCCAGAAAGATGATGCAGCTCTGGACCTACTGAGAGTGACCAAACAAACTGCTCCTAAAGGAAAAGCAAAGCCACAGCTGGTTGAAAGTGAGCTTGACCTTGGGCTGGGTCGGAGTGACAAGCCTGAGGCGTCTCAGCAGACTGAGGAGTTGAAGAACTCTCTTGGGACAGAAGGGAAAGGTGCAATGTTACATGGCAGTGGGAAATGTGCTTCCCCAGCAGAGAATGTTCATACTACTGGTCAGTCAAAAGCTAAGCAAGGACTGGTGGGGGTTAAAGGTGCTGCTGCTGGTAAGGTATCTGGAAGCACAGCAGGTAAAAAGGATGTCCCTAATCCAGAGCCTGTGCAGAAAACACTTCCACCTAAACCCAGCGAAAACAGAGGTGGTAAAGTACGAAAAGTAGTTACTGCAAAGCCCAGGTCCAAGAGAAAGACTACCTTTCACCTCAAAATCTCAAGTAAATTTATTGCAGGTCTAAAGTGTGCTCGGGACAGGAAGAAATCCATGCTTCTGAGCAAAAGGCAGAAAGCAGAGAGCTTGCTCGCCCAGAGCAGTGCGTTAGGAACAGAGGCAGCTTCCCAGGATGCAGATGTGCTTAACCAGGGAACAGGAACCCCCTCGCCCAAAGATGAGTTTAGTGGGGAGAGGCCAACAGCAATAAAAGAATCCAGTTCTCAGAAGCTCACTGGGGAAGGGTCAAGTCCCCATGTAGCAGAAACCTGTGGAAGACTGGAGGCTGCTCCTCTGCCTGTCAGGGAGGAAGCAGGGGGCTGGGAGCAGGCTGGTGCTGCAGCAGAGCAGTCACATTCACATTCCAATCTCCCTTTGCAGGAGCAGAGCATGGCAGCAGTGAGGGTAGATAAGGTTTGCAGAGGAACATCCAAAGCTGGGAGCGCACAGATGTGGATCGAGGCAGGAGATATCCACAAAGACAGCTGGGCTGATACAAATGTAGATGCTCCACGCCCTGAGCACAACGTGGCAGTGGTACTAGCAGATAAAGTCAGGAGAGATGCATCTCAGCAGGTTATACACGTGTGCAGCAAGGGAGGGAATAACCAGCAAGACAAGAGCCCAGCTCCAAGTTTAGCTTGCCCACCACAGGAGCTAAATGTGACAGCAGTAGCAGTGGATAAAGCCGGTGGAGGAGCATGTACAGATAACAGCACACAGATGTGCAATGAGAAGGGAAGAGCTGTCTGCCAGGACAGTGACAGGCAGGAAGAAATGCAGATATCCAGCTCCAGTTTGGAGGGAAAAATACCTGTCCTAGAGAATAGGGAAACCGCTTGTGAAGTGGACCAAGGGCAGAAAGTTGTAGACAAACCCTGTGCAAAAGTTCCTGAGCTCCCTGCAAGGATCTGCCCCGATTCCCTCTCTAAAGGAAAGGTTTCACATCTGTAAGTACGCTGCTTTTTACAGTAATAGTCTTTCTAGAGAACAAATGTAATTACCTTGTTCAAACTTGAGGCCTGGGAGACAGTGAGGGGCGCTGATACCTGTATATCACAGACACCCCTATCACCTGTATATCCTACACACACTAACGTGAAAGTGCTTCTGTTGAGCAGGGATCTCATGGACAGACATCCATCATTTTTGTAGAATTTTGTAAATTATTTAAAGTGCTCTAAGGAAATATTTTTTATAAGGATTTTTAGGGCTGCTGTTGCTGCAGGATGCTGTACTCACTGTAGATAAGATATTGGCTCATCACGCTTTAAGTGATGAGGCCTCTAACCCTGTGTATAAATAGGAAACCTGTTTGTGCACGGAATACATTTGGCAATCTGCTCAGAGGAGGAGGACACAGCGTTTGGTTGTGGTGCTCTGCCTCTGAAGCCCATTGTCTGACACCATTCCCGTTCTTGCTGCCTTAGGACAACCCCATGCCACTGGCCTATGCGGGGGTCCCAGTTCTGCCCCCCCTGGGGGCTGTTGGGTGAGTTCCCTCAGCACAACTGCAGCAAAGCCGATGCAGATGTAGGTGTGGGCCTCCAGCCTTGAAGATCCAAATGCAGATTCAGGTAAATCACATGGATGGGTCTGTCTGCACGTCCTGGGGGAAGGCAGGAACCTTCTGAACCCCTCTCAGCCTCCCGCCAGCGGGTGATGATTCCATGCGGTCTGAGGAGCGTGTCTGTGCTGACAGCAGGATCTCTGTGCATTTCACTAGTTTGATGGACTGTCGGGCCTGGGAGGCTGAAACAATTCCTCCTTGTTCTCAAGTCTCACTTTGCTGCCCTGCCGTTGCCCACAGATGGATTTTGGTTTCCTGTGTGAACTTCTGGAATCGAGTGCCCTTACTTGCCTTGTTCAAAGGGGTTTCTGAACTCTTACATCTCCATGGACTCTGATTTTCACTTACAGTTTTTTGTGCAATAGAACAAAGCTGGGTTTGCTCTAGGACATCCCTGATGTAAGCGCCAAGGATATTTCCAGCACTGTTCCTTCATACCGGTAGCAATTTCTCTGCCTCCGTTTCCAGCAGCAGGAATAAAGCAATTTTTCACTACTCTCTTTATTTGTACTGACTTGATACGGGACTGAAGTAGCATGTTCATATCACCAAACAAAAGTGCCCCCACTCTGCCTTCACTGAAAGATCCCAGGAGTGGGAATTTGAGCCGTTGGCTGGTTCTTCTCATTTGCGTGTCATGAAGTCCTTTGAGTAGTTTGTTCTCACATCTTGTCCCTGTGAACTGATCCGATGCTCTCTTCATCCGGTCTTCTCTCAGCCAAACTTCCTGTCCCTTGGTGTCTGTGTCTTCCTGGAGGCTGGCCTTGATGTTGGGAAATGGAGTGAAAGCCGCCAGGAAGGGATCCAGAGCCACCCAGGATCCCCTCTGGTGTGGTCACGTTTGCACAACGGTGGCAGACTACAGCGTAGCATAGAGTAGAACAAGTGACTGTGGCATGTAGAGAAGTGAACAGCCTTTGTGTGTTTATCCTGGTGTGCAGTTACTTTTTAAACCTGTTTCTAGTGGTCACTTGACATTTCCTACTGTCCGGTCACCCTTTTGTAGCCCTTGCCTTGGTGGCCGGTTTGTTTAAAGCATCCGTATCTCATTTTTGTGGTAGGATACCTTGGAAAAGTGGTTTCTTCCTCGGCTCACGTGCCTGCAGCCCCTCTGCACGGGCGTGTTTTGGCTGCCTTGATGCAGTGGCAGGATTTGGGCCTTTTGTTTGGAATAGGTAAATAGGCTGGTATTTTAACATAGAAGTTTTCAGAGTACCTTGCTTTCAAAGGATTAAACTGCATTAACAGAGAGGGTGGACACATTCTGTACTGTCTGTATAAAATGAGCTGAATGGTCCTCAGAGCTGTCAGTAAATCAGTGCTGAGCCTCACAAGGTGGTGTCTGGTGCCCGTCGATGTGTCTGCGTTCTCGGTACTCCTCATGACCACATCCAGTTAAGAAGCAGTTCCCGTGAGCTTGTGCTTTAAATAAAAACCTGATTTCAAGCAGCACTTTTATAAATTGAGAAACTTGATTTGTATATAGGAAATGGTGTACATGGATACGTTTATAATGGTTAATAAATGGGGTTCTGACCATGGACCGTGAAACCAGAGTGTGCCTATGGTTTGTGTCATCATCTCCAGTGAGCAGTGGGTTTGTGTTACCTTTTCCCTACTGCCTGCAGTCCGAAGATGTGATTGACTTGTGCCCGGAGCTGCAGTTTGTCTTGGTTTGATAGTAAAGCCTCACCTAATTTTATCTGTAAACATGAAGATTTTGCTTTCAAAATGCAGAGTAGAAAGAGACTGTTTTGGGTAGATTCCCTGCAGTGAAATGTGTCATCTTGAGGATGACAGTTTGGATTGGTGCAGGTATTCCTTACAAAAGTGTGTAACATCTGAATAAACAGGTCACTGTCTGAAGCCACCAAAACAGGGGGATGGAGGAAAGTAAGCATAAGGAAACCAGTGTTTGACACATGGTAAGTGAAGCCTTGAGCAAACTGATGGGTACAGGCACATCTCTTGGGGCTGGCTGCACCGTGTGGTGCTCCCTTCCGAGCAAACCTCAGTGGAAGAGAATTGGGTAACCTTAATGCAGCATATCCCTGGGAACAGTTCATGTGAGGTTAGGTGAGCTGCGCCTGGATCTCTTCAAAGGAGCTGGCTTTGGTTCCAGAGTAAAACAATGAAAGAGTTGAGACGAGGGAGGAGGTGGGGGGTTCTGGATGAGGTATGAAAACCAGGGGGGAAAAAAGTGACAAAAGCCACTGAATCCATTTGCAAGAGGCAGTCTGATCCCTAAATTGTTCCACCTGCAGAAAAATCTGTGGTTAAAAATACGTGTCAACTGTCACAACTCTCTATTAATTCAATACTTTGTGTTGTTCTTCATTTCAGGAGAAGAAAGGGAAAGTGTAAGAAGCTCAAGGTATTGTCGACTCTGATAGAATAGCAGTGGATGGCTGAGGGCTGCTTGTTCATTTCCAGAAGTTAGAGGTTTTAAGAAGTTAAGAATTTTAAGAAGCGTTTCTGCTCAGTCCAGCTGGTTCCAATGTGTTGGTGTGCTCTCAGCAGAGGTTCTTTAGCCAGCCCTTCTGTTGGAGGTAACCGTATAAACTGCAGTGAAAACCGGAATCGTTTGGGAGGTGGCATTGAAACCTTGCTGGTGGGAACACGGGTGCACACTGGGGTTTCAGTGGTTGAAAAGGGACAGGTAAGGGCCCGGTGCTCTGTTCAGTTTTGGACCTCAGATTTGTGCTTAGTGACAATAACTAAAGAGGATTCCTCTGCCTTCCAGGGATGCTTAAATGCATCCTGTGCCGTTTGCAAGGCTATACGAAACCAACCCAAACAGGGAATATCCCTCACATGAAGGTATCATTTGCAGTGGTGCCTGGACACACTATTACAGTCCTTGTTTCCTTTTTAGTTCTTCAGCAAACAGCTGGAACAGCATTATGCTCATGTTTAATGTCTGCTGTTCCCCCTGTGAGGTGGGACCGTTCCTCATCAGAAACAGGCTGCAGACTTTCTGTTCAAAACCAGTTTATAAGCCACATGTTCCAGGTTGTTCCAGTGCAGTTCCTGTGCAGAGGATGCAGTTCCACTTGCTGTGTAAGCACCGTTGGTACAATAAACCTTGACAAAGACGCTTTCTCTTGGATTAGGTGTCATTATTTGAGTCGTTTCTGAAATCCCTGTAGCTTTGAGAGGTGAGGAAGGTGAAGGAACTTTCTACAAGAGACCCAAAGGCTTAATGGGTACCTCTGGAAAACCTGCCCTTTGGTTATTCATTAAATAGTACAGAAACAGGTTTAAGGTCTTAAATTTTAATGATGCATGGTACATGAGCCAAGAGCTTAAAGCATCATTAGTAGCAAAGAAAAGGTTAGGGGAACATAGGTATGTAATGTATATTGTTCTAGTATTTATGCTGCCTATAAACTAAGTAAATGGTTTATATGCGCTATTTAGCATTTAATAACCTTCAATTGTTGTTCCTAATAACACTCATTCTGTCGTGATTTCCAAATCATGGTACCAAAGAGTCTCGTGTTTCTCGCAACGAATTCCTGGACTCGGTTTTGGTAACACTTTTAAACTGGTTTTCCCCAAAGCTTAGGCAGGCCTTAACCAGGTCACTGGTGGGAAGCATGCTTGGTTAATCTGCTGCGAGTCATGAGCATGTGAATTACTTTGCAGTGCAGTGCTTCTTGTCAGGCTTTCAAAGAGGCTTAGCAAGAGATTGAGGGGCAGGTCAGTGCTGTTTGCTCAGGGGGCTTTTGGGGGTGGGGTATTTAGCCAGCAGTGACCCTGTTGCTCCCGCTGCAGCTCTAACAGTGGGACGGGCCATTGGGGTTGTAGCTGGGGTGGAAGTCGAGGTGGTCATGGGCGGTGATGAAGTTGTCTGGGCCCGTGACGTGGCTCTTCTCCAGGGCCGTGTTGAGCCCGCTGTTCCTGTACGGGCCCCCCATGCCTTGGATCCTCGTGAAGTCGTGTGGGGTGACGTGGAAGGAGGTCTGGAGAGGAAACAGAGGGGAGAAGTTCTCAATGCCACCATCAGCAGCGCCTGGGCTCAAGCACACGCTGACGGGTCCTGCTGACCCCCAGTCCTCCTCCTCGGGGCTGCTCTCCCCCAGCATCCCTTTGTGCTCGGGGCTGCCCCAAACCCCCGGCGGTCCCCAACCTACCGGCACCTCGTGCACCGTGGGGGCCCTG
>JBCJKH010052299.1:0-35018 GCA_039877255.1 Loriculus beryllinus
GAGAGGAGAGGAGGGGAGGGGAGAGGAGAGGAGAGGAGAGGAGAGGAGAGGAGAGGACAAGGGAAAGAAATCTACTTTACTGAAAACAATTTTTTTTTTCTCCATTTGAATCCACTATTGAGAAAAGACCCCAAACTAACTTTTAAAGATAACCCTAGAAACCAGCTTACTTCTTTTCGTATTATTGCTGTTAATGTTCACATTGCTCCATTTTGTATCCTTAAGAAGACTGTTTTCATCAATACAGTATGGTTCAAGTTAGTTTTCTGATTTTTTTCACAGAAAAAAGAACAGGGGAAAAAGATCAAAATTATAGAATCGTAGAACATCGAATCATGGAATGGTTAGGGTTGGAAGGGACCTTAAGATCATCTAGTTCCCATCCCCCTGCCATGGGCAGGGACACTTCACCCTAGACCATGTCAGCCAAGGCTCTGTCCAACCTGGCCTTGAACACTGACTGGGATGGAGCATTTCTCACTTCTTTGGGCAACTCGTTCCTGTGCCTCACCACACTCACAGTAAAGAATTTCTTCCTTATGTCTAACATGAACTTCCCCTGTTTA
This sequence comes from Loriculus beryllinus, assembly GCA_039877255.1. NCBI lineage: Eukaryota > Metazoa > Chordata > Aves > Psittaciformes > Psittacidae > Loriculus > Loriculus beryllinus. Next base: position 567 of record JBCJKH010052299.1, read on the forward strand.
AGTCTGAACCCATTACCCCTTGTCCTATCACTACAGTCCCTGATGAAGAGTCCCTCTCCTGCATCCTTGCAGGCCCCATTGAGATACTGGAAGGCTGCTATGAGGTCTCCACATAGCCTTCTCTTCTCTGTACTGAAGTGTCAAAGTGCTGAGAGTATGAAATTTTGGCTTCACTTGACTTCATTTTTCTTTAAGTATTTTTAAATGGATTTTTTCCTGGATTTTTGGTTTTTTGTTTTGACTTATTTCCTTTTCTTCCAGAAAGACGTATGGTATCTTAGCTCTTAATTCTATATATACAAAATGCAAAAATTTCCCAAATGATCAAATTCCATTTTCTAAACAGCTTAGTTTCAATTATGAGCCACAGAACTTAATGTGATTAAAAGGTCAACTCCAGTGCATTATGCTGGAAATGCAGAATATTCTTATGTTACAAAAACTATTTCTTTCCAGGATATCAAAACACAAACTTTTAAAGTGGTGCTGGTTTTATCCATTGAAAAGTCCTTATTGGAGGAATCTCTTTTTTTTGGCTTGGTTTGGTTTGGTTTGGTTTGGGTTTTTTCTTGAACCACAAACTGATGTAATTTGGGCAATAATTCTGTCCACATTAAAGGAGAATTTTGGTACAGAATATATAAATATATTAGTCCAGGGTTGCAAAAACTCAGTGTATTAAAGAACACCTCACATAAGCTTTCTGTGAACAGAGGAGAAAGAAAAGGGTATTATACACACATATACAATATATGATTTCCCTTAATTTACTACAGATCAGGCTGTCCTAAGACCCTAAAGGAGTGAGTATAGGTATTCATATATAGTGAGCATAGGTGCTCATATATGTGGTTGCAGACTGCCCTATGAAAAGTCTTACATAATTCTAGCACTGTATATCATAAATAAGCAAACAAACTAAAAGAGGTTATTCCTTGTTAAATAAAGATGAAAGACAAATCCTAGAGGCATCTCCAAAAAAAAAAAAAAAAGGAACCCTGAGTATTGAAATAATGTGAATTGTGTGAGCTCAAACGGAAGTGAAGAAAAGACACTACTGTGGCATATTGGGGCTCTAAAAGGAATATGAGAAGTCAGAATTAGTCTAGAGAATAACAGTCAAATCTCAGTGGTGGGTGCTGTGCAGAGGATCCACACAGAGATATATGTTAAAAAACTGTGAGACTGAAAAACTCTCTCTGAATTCTGACCAAACTAAATGGCTAAAGTGCCTGGGGTATGGTGGCTGGAAGATCTGACAGCACTCTGGTGAAAGGTTAAGGGGGCATTAGGCCAGATGCGAAGTTCACTCCCTAAGGAGACAGAAATCCTTTCCTGTCTGTCATAAGAGAACTGCATCTCCTTCTCCAAATGATATACAAGACCTTATGTGCATAGCAGGAACCTCTGCCTCAGAAGCTGAACATAGCATGAGGGACTTGAGGAGAACAAGCTGTCCCCAAGGAGCAGACCTAGCCTTATGGCGACAGAGACAGCACATGTGATTGACAGGATCAGTTCCATCTGGAGAGAGGATTTAGCTGAGAGTGCTTTTCAGTTGTTGTTTTAATGTTCTTTGTTCCTAAGTCTTTTTATGTTTGACTTCAGTCACATCAGCACAAAGGATTTTCTTTCAATCTGATTTATGCCCTGGCCAGGGTGTGTCTGATTCTAAACAGAGTCAAGAAAGTGAATGAACAAGCATGGGTAAGTCCTTTTCTATCTCATTTAGAAAACATGCATACTGGCTTTCAAAGACACTGTTTAACACAAACAAACCTCTCAAGAAAAGGTGAAAATAACCCAAATGAGCCAACAAACACACTCACAAAAATATCCCTAAGCTTTCTAATTTCTTTCTAGGGCAGGAAGTGAAATTAAGGTAGATTATGTTCCCTTCATTCCAGTGACAATGCCATCTGTGTTTCACAACCACTGATGTAAGGCTGGCTTGCTTAAGTATAGGAATGATGAGTATAAATAGTTCTCCCTATCTTGGAAAATGACTAATCACTAATTGTTTTGCCCAGAATGAAGCTATGAAGCTGTTCTCAACTTTCTTGGGAACATCTACAGTGAAGGTACTCATCAGCAGTCCATGCTGATGATGACTCATTTCCCCATGACTTCCGAACTGTTCCCTCCCTCTGTGAAAGCATTCACTCGTAAAACCCAGTGGATTATAACTGAATTTGTCTGGATTTTCAAATCAAGGTCATGACTAATATATCCAATATAGCCAGGGAAAAGAGAAACACACGACCTTGAACCTAGTTAACCTCAATTATATAGCATTTTCACATTGCTCTGTGTTATTAGGTGTGCAGTGAAACTGTAGTGTGATTCACTAATCATTTATTTATATCAAATATTCTAAAATGGAAAATTTAAAATTAAAAATTCCCACTATTTTAGCTTGTTTTTTATGGCTATAGTTGCATTTCACATAGGAGGGACAGACAGGTCTTAAAAATGTCTGAAAGTAATTCAGTGTCTCTTATTTGAAACCCATGTAACCTTACCATACTTTAGGTGGTATGAGCCGATTATACACATGCTGTTGATCCTCAGCATGTAAGCAGGCCTACTGAGACACAAAGACATGTTAGATCAAGTAAATAATTTCATTTGAATTGCAGGACTTTCATTTTTTTTCTTTCCACATCTATTAGAACATCTTAGAGAAATTTTCAGAATTTCAAGTTTTCCATGCATAAACATCCTACATTTAAAACAATCTTTGTGTACTTTATATTTTTCCAGCATTTAACTATTTAATGAAGTGGGTTTTTTGTTTTGTTTTGGTTATTTTTTTTTTCACGTTTAGCTTAAACAGTATTTATAGCCTTTTAGATTTTCTTAATACATATTTTAATGTAATATTATTATTTAATCTACTTGAACAAAATGCTTTCTATAGCCTCACTCCCTACCTCCAACAAGCACATTGTTATATTAAAATCTTTATAAAGCATTTTGAAAGTCCTAAATGAAAAGAGGTATACATATGCATATTTTTACCAAGGTATTATATTAAAAAATAATAATAAAAAAATACTTTCAAAAGAACAATATCTTTTTGAGCATAGGATTGTATCTGATTTCCTTTTTATCATTTTGTTACCCTATAAACAGAATCCTGTGCATCCCGTTGTCCCTCTTAATTGACTTGACTAGATAATACCTTGAATGAGTGAAGAAAATCTGTCTTGGGACCGCAAAAAGAGTAGTATTCTTGTGCACAGATGAAACATTTTATTCTTGTAATGTGAGAAAACATTTTATTCTTACTGGGCACTGGGTATACGTTCATACCGTCTTTGCATGTTTTTATTATAGCTAAACAACAACAAAACAACCCTGACAATATTTATTAGATCATACCCTAGTGCAAGAGGTCAGAACCTTTCCCAGGCAGACCGCAGGCTGTTGTAGTATGCAATAAATGTGCAATGTCGGAAAAAATAAAAAAAGTCAGACCATGGCTGAATTTTGTCAGCATACTACTTGCACGACAAAAACTCCTAACACTCAACCAGTGCTTTGCTGGACATGAATCTGGTAAATATCAACATAACTCTGTCTAAGAAAACATAAATGCTTTGATCATCAGCAGGGACTTAAAAAGTTTTCAAAATACCTGTGTGCAAGAGCGAATACACAATTCCACTGAAAAAGCTACTTACTTCAACACTGAGGTTTGCTGGATCCTGCACTGTTTAACTGTGTGTCATACCAGAGCAATCAAATAATTCTGTCAATGTGTGGGGATCCACAAGCTTGATAGTACTCTTATTTATCATAACAAGGATGCATCAGATTGCAGTGGTGATTATGGTACTTCCAACTTATAAGTCATAAACAGTAAGCAAACTCTATTACCCTAACTGGAATGAGTGGGTTGCCTATTTGGGTACTTGAAATTTCATATGAAAATTACCTCTAGTCATGAATGAAACCAAGTGGGTGTTAATGGGAGAGTCTGGTAGCACAGAAAACATGCCTTGCAAGAAGCACAAGGATTAATTCCTTGTTTTAATTTATTTCATGGAAAAAAAAATATTTTGAAATGCAACCAGTCAAAAATCAGATGGGAGTAAGTTGGACACCTAATGTCTAAAAATTGCTTATATCCCAAAATTATGATGTCTTTTATGTTCATGTAAGGTACTCTGTTTTAGTATGCTACATCCTTATGTAATATTGTGCAAGAACTTACAATTTTATTTTAGTTTTAGTATGGAGCATTCAATATTCAATATACATAAAGAAAATTGATTTCAAAATTCTGAGTGTTTAAAGACTGTAGTAAAAATATTTTTCCCTAGGTTTCTAAATTATCTTAAATTGGGCTGGATTTATTTAACTATAATTTTGAAAGGAAACTGTGTACTTTCACTTCTTTGAACTGCTGGCAGATGCATTTATGGACCTTATTTTCACTTCACAATGTTACTGTATCTTGGTGTGTTAAAAGACTGTACTTAGGTAAATAATTAGCCTGAGCAGGCCACATTGTGTCATTGACTTTGAACACCCCTGTGAATTTCACAGAAAGTTATGCTTTCAGTAATGTTCATGGGGTTTGTGTCATTTAAAATAGCATATGGATGCACAAGACTTCTTTCTGAATCTCCTGGTTTTTTCAGTCATTTATTTTTATTATCTCTGTGATGAAGCTAGAGAAACAAATAATATGAATGAATTATATAACTACTTTGGTAAAGACTACAGGAGCATAAAAGGAAGCTATAAAGAAAAAAGAGATTAATTATACTTCATTGTCAAGGAAGACAGAACAAGGAATAATTGCCTCAAGCTTCAGTGGGAAAAACGTAGGGCAAATATTAGGACAAAAGATTTACTGCTCAAAGAATAGTTAAACAATAGAATAAGCTGTCAGGGAAAGTTTTGTAACAGCCATAATTCAGATTATTAATGGCTAGAACAGATGCCCAACTAGAAAAAGATGACAATATCCAGTTCTGTCATGATGTAGACAGATCTTAGTGTCTAATGAATAGATTGTGCAGCTGATATATTGGCCATCACTAAGTGAAGCAGATCTCTTCTATCCAAGAGGTTTCTGAAATAGTTAAATTTCACCCAGAACAACTCAATACCTGAATAAAAGAATGAATCAGCTAGTTAAAAGTTTGTTAGCCCAAGGTCTTGACAGGGTTCTCTAAATATCAAAAAATTTCTTTAAGTGACACATAGTTGTATGATTTTCCTGAGATAGTCTCTATCTATATGGCATTAGATATATCTTTTATATCAAATTATTATATCAAATATAACATGCTTGTTGTGAAAACTTATGAAAGTTAATTACATAATTCTGTAGCCATTAAACATAACATAAAATGTCTCTATAAAGTGTACGGACTCAGCCCAAATATTTTTATTCCATTTGTACTGCAATTTTATTTTTTTTTTTTAATTTATAAGAAAATAATAGAATCATAAAATCAAATAGGTTGGAAAAGACCTTAAGATCATCAAGTTCAACCATTAAAAGAATGACACAAGATGCTTAAAGCATTTTTCAAAATGTTTGTATTTTTTGGGTCTTTCTATAAAATCTTTGGAAATAAAACCTAAGTCAAGAATTTGCTGGTTAAAGCTTCAGGAATTCATTTTATATTCTATATGTCTGGCAGAATAGTATGAAGGAATATATTAATGGTACTGAATTTATTAGAAAATTGTTTACAGGCACAGAACAATAATTTTAATATCAAATCACCAATTACATGTTCAAACCATTGTCAATAATGTCACTTAATTGCATTTTAGGGTATTAAGTTTAGTACAAATTGTAAAATGTGCATTTGATATTGATTAGTTTATTATATAAATGCATTATCTGGGTACTTAAAATTGATTAGCAAGGTTTCAGTTCAGTGCAGGAAATTGCTGTTAATCCCAGCGCTTGTCTATTTATTCCTAACTATTCTATGATTCTGTGATTCTATTCTACAATTGCATAAAATATACTACATGCATTGCAACTGGAAAAAAATAATTAATTGATCTTCAGAAATTCTACCCACAATTCTCAAGAGGCCAAAGATATGATGTTTCATGCAGAAAAATTTTGCTCTTTGGCTTACAGCACAAAAGAATGCTGGGAACTCATAACAGAAAGCTCATAATTTGTAGCCCTGTTTTTTTCCTAGAAGAACTTAAGTAGAACTGTGAATTTTAGGTGCCCACCTTGAAAAAATATCTTGATAAAAAGCCCTGTTTGGTATACATTTTCTCTTGGAAAGCAGTTGAATGCTATAGGCTTTCTATTTTAAGTCTCCAAGGTGCTTGTTGCTGTGTATTGCAGAATATATGAAAGCACTTCTGATTTGACAGGCTGAGCAAACTATTTAAATAATGGCTCAGACTGATCAAGGCAGAGAAACCAGGCACGTTTTCAATAGAGAGACTGTAATCTGGTGGATTTTAGCATACACTCTCAGTGTTAGCCTCTCGATAAATTAGCAATGCTATTTGCTATTTCACTTTAAAACATGACTGATCTGACTGATGATGCTTGTGTACACATTTTAATGAAATAGTTTGAGGTACTTGAAGAAACTCACTGAAGCTCAAAAGTCTGTGATCCCCTTAGCTTGATCTGATCAAATTTTGGCCAAAGGAGAGGTAAAAAAGGAAATAGGAGATACTCTGCAAACTAGAAGTCATATACCATGGTGAAGACCTTCATTTTTCACGCCTATTCCTAGATCTCTGTTATTGTTATATTGCTGTATATTCAGCAATCACTCCAAGAAATATGTGCTGCTACCAATTAATTCTCTTTCTGGAATCATATTTTAAGAAACAGGAATGAATTTTGCTTCAATCTTTAAAAATTGAGATAGATATTTAGGAGAGAATTATGGAACTCAAATAAGATACAAAATTAAGATTCACAATGTTTCAGGAGTACCTTTGTCTTCACTCTATTATTATCTTTTTAAATAGCTTCTTGCTCACCATCAAGTCTTAGATCCTATTTGAGGTGCCAAACACTCCCACATACTTTCTAGTGCATGTGTTGTTCTCTGTTCCTCTTTGGATGTCAAATGCATTATATCAACTAATATTTGAACACCAAAATTCTTTTTAAATGCTTAGCTAATTAATTTAACCCAGCACTTTGAATTGATTTTAAATCCTAAAACAGTTTTTCAGCGGAGGAAAGGACAGACTCCTTTGGCAATTTCACTTATGTATATTGATAGAGAAAATAGTTGAACTTCACTGTTTTTAGGTGGTTTCCAAAATTCCTCTTAGAAATTGTCCATGGACTACAGGTATTCACTGACCACATTACAAATGTGTTGACATTAATTACTCAAAACAAAATTATGGCATCCCCACTTCCTATTTGTTTCCTGGTGTACACCTAGTCATTCTGCTAAATGTATGAACACTTAAATAGCAAAAAAAATGTCTGGAAATATCTTTGGCAAATAGGCAGCTACTAATAATCCCAGTAAGGATCTACAATTCTCCTGGCATTTATTTACCTTGTCATTCTCACATCAAACAGATAAAAATGCAGAGCTCTTTAGATTGAGATTACTCTGACAATCTTCACTTTCCAAGGTCAAAAATAGAAATGTTATACTATTAAAGAACAAAGGCATTAAGGACATTTTTATGGAAGAAAGAGCACACCTAACAACACAGGCATCTCTGAAAACCTACCACACTTACACAAGCATAGTAACCACTTTTCCTGATGCTCAGCTTCTTGTGAAATATTATTACCAGAAGTGCCTCAAATAAATGGTTGAAAATCCAAAGGAAGGTACTAGATCAGTTGCCATTTCAGCTGGTTAGGATTCTTTTTAAGATTTAAGAAGCCAGACAAAAAGACCTAGACAAGAGCTGGTTCTATCTTTTAGAAGAACAACTGATTTGAAAACTAACCCCAAGAAGAGACATCACCTTAAGTATTGTGTGCAGTTCTGGTGTCCTCAACATAAAAAAGGACATGGAACTGTTGGAACAAGTCCAGAGGAGGTCCTTGAGGATGATCAGGGGACTGGACCATCTCTCATACGAAGACAGGCTGAGAAAGTTGGGACTGTTAAGCCTGCAGAAGAAAAGGCTGCGTGGAGACCTCATAGCAGCCTTCTAGTATCTGAAGGGGAGCTATAGGGATGCTGGGGAGGGAGTCTTCACTAAGGACTGTAGTGACAGGACAAGGGGCAATGGGATCAAACTTAATCAGGAGAAGTTTAGACTCGATATAAGGAAGAAGTTCTTTCTTGTGAGGGTGGTGAGGCACTGGAATGGGTTGCCAAGGGAGGTTGTGGATGCTCTGTCCCTGGCAGTGTACAAGGCCAGATTGGACAGAGCCTTTAGTGGTATGATCTAGTGTGAGGTATCCCTGCCTATGGCAGGGGTGTTGGAACTAGATGATGTTAAGGTCCTTTCCAGCCCTAATTATTCTATGATCCTATGATTCTAAGAAGTAATTGTTTAATATCTAAACCAGTTAGTCTAATTCACTTTACCTATGAATATTCCATAAAATGGGTCCCTGGAATATTTTGGGAAATTTATCTTTGTAATGAATGTTGGAGAGTAAAAAAGAAAAGAAATCTGGATTAATTTGGGTCATTGTCAGCACAAGTATTTATCAACAACCTGTTCCAGTAATCCTACTCATTTAGATAAATGCCAAGAGATAATAACATATATCTTATTCTGCTAGTATAGTAGTTTTAATATTAAATACCTGTATTTAATAGTACAACATTTACCAACTTGCAATGAACAATTAACTGATCCAATCTAGGAAATATTTTTCTTGAATAGTAACAGATAATTAAATCAAATTTCAAACAAGCAAAAAAAAAAATCAACAAAAAAACCCCCAAAATTAATTGAATAAATGTTAGTTATAAACCACTGAACATCAGCAGGTCAGTGTTCATTAATCTCTGCAGGATGAGAGGAAACAAAGTATAGTAAGCTAAACCATGTGGATTTATTGAATATTTTTAGTGGAAAAAGGTTTGAGAACACTTGGTAAGAATTCTCATGTGAACCCATGGGGAATCCTGAGATTTTGGGTTTTATTTAATTTTTAAATGAAAAGAAAAATCATCTAACTTTGATGCAAGATGCAAATGTTTACAATCAACAGTTTTATCTGCATGGCTGTAAGACATATTGATATATTGATTTACCTCACTTTCCAAAACCATGGCTTCTCCTTAGGTTCCTTTAGCAGTGTTTTGCTGTTTAAAGATATGTGAAGATGTGTGAAAAAGGAATTTATTTCTATATCATCATGTTTTTCTAGTAAATTATTTAAAGTATGGTACACTGTATTTGGTGTATGTTACAGCACCTGCTCTATTCCTCAAGGAGTTATCACTGTCTGTTCATCACTGCATATTCAGCTCTTCTGAGCATCCAGTGGGTTTCAATAGATTCCAGTAATGAATTATGGAAAATAAGCACAAGTAAAACTTTCTGGGGGTTTAAAATGCAAAATTTTACTGCCAATATGATCCTTTTAAAATATGGAAATATCACAAAAAAATAATCAGTGACTTTTCCACGAAAGACTAAAATGAAGGGTTTGGTACTTCATCTATTTGGTTACATAATTATTGCTTTTTCTTTACTAAGATAACTGTTTTTATTTTGTAGGAGCATAACTGATGAACCAGCTGATTCAAACTGACTTAGAAATTCTTTATTGTCTAGAAATGCATGCAAGTTAATGCAGATTAATAATTTTTGTTCCATTGATTTAAAAAGTTGCCATCTTGCGTCTTCATTATGAGTCTGAATTCAGTAATCTGTTAGTGTTAAACTGCATGCATAGGTATACCCCTAAACATTGGTGATTGCTTATCTTGCAATATACACAGAAGAAAGCTAGCTATGTCAGCTCACGAATGTAAAGGAGGTAGCTGAGATGCCATTCAAACTGGGTTTTGCTTCTGTCTGTAGATTGTATACTGGCAGTGCACTGCACAATTCAGCATATTCTCTGACTTTTATGAGATCATATTTGGCCAAGCATAGAAAACTATTGTATAAGGATCATGTTTCTGAGAAGGATAGCAGCACTTAATATGCATAAATGTAAGTCACCATTCATTCAGAATGAACCCTTGAAGAATTTATTTTTTGTGTTATAATCAATTTATACTTTGGAATTAAATTATTTCAGTAATCCAGATGTTGCCTGAATACTTATCAGTGGTAAATAATGTAACCTAATGATCATAGTTAACACTAGCTTGGCATTACTTTATGCTAACATGTGCATACATAAATACAAATATCAGTACATATAAATATTTTATATGTTTATACAAATAAAAATATGGATTAGGATTTTTTTAAGTGCTGTTTGGTTTCTTCTTGTTTTTATCATGCAGCTACATTATTTTATTTCTTAGCTAGCCAAGTGTTTTAGCAAAATCTGTCTCTTGGATTCTATATAACATGCTGATAAAAATCTTATATTGAGTTGATCAGATAAAGTTGATAAGATAAAAAATTTATACTGAGTGTTTTGAAGAATTTTTGAAGGCTTATTGATGGCAATGTGTAACATAGGATAACTCCATTTTATCCTTAATTTTTCACTAGGCCATCTATGAATTCCCTCTTCCATGAACTGGATTGCTTTCACTTTTATTTGAGCAAGATTCAAGCTTTTCCTTCTCTTTTTGTTTCACAAGCATACCGTTAATTTAGAGAGCCATAGTCAATATATTACCAAAAAAGAAGGTTAAATCAGCCCTAATGGAGTTCCATGAAACTGCATTTATACTGCTTTCCAGACCCATCCTAGCTGATTTAGTTCAAAGACAACTAACTTGGGTATCTACACTGCATAATGCTGGATTATTTTGATCACGCAACTTGGTCTCCCACTTAGCACAAAGCAAAGAGCTGATTTTAAAGTATCTTTTAGAAAGAAAGATATAAAAGTAATTTAATTTTGCTTTATCTTCTTCAGTCTGGGGGAAAAAGACAAGGCTTTAAGAGCTCACTCTCAACTTTCATATGTTGAAGATTGGGTTAATAGACAATATATATAATTAAATATCTAAATACGCAATCTATAATTAAAACCTCTTTTTCCATCAAAATGTATTTCAGTTCTAAATCCCAGTAAAATTTCTTACTTTGCACAAATATCCAAATCTTCCAAAATTATCTGAAAATCATCATTAAACCCAAGTTCTTCTTGGATAGAAGTTATAAAGATCTGCTGATTTAAGATCAGTACATAAGCCAGTGTAGACTTGCTCCATTTTTTACTGTAAAGCTGTACAAGAATTGTACTCATGATAAGGACAGGAATACATGCCCCCAAACACAAAATAATAACTCAGTAAATATTTAGTTCTTAGGACTGATAATAGTTGCATTATTTCCAGCTGGTCTGTGACTAAAATAATCATAGGAATCTTTGTTTTGTTTTGTGATTTTATGCTGATATTTATATTACCTTTACTCTGCTGATTGTGTATAGAATCACAGACAGGCTGAGGTTGGCAGGGGCTTCCTGGGACTATCCAATTTAACTTTCTTGCTCAAAGCAGGGTCACTTACAGCCGGTTGCCCACAGCTGCATCAAGTTTTAAATATCACACAGATAGACACCCCAAAAAACTGTCCAGATACTGGTTCCAGTGTTTGACTGTGCTCACAATAAAAAAAAAGAAAGGAAAATTTCCCACATTTCCTTCCTTTTGTCACTCAATGACAGTGAGGAGAGTCTGGCCCTGTAGTCTTACTTCTGTAGTCTTACTTTACCCCACATCAGTTATTCACACATACCTTCCCTGATGTATTATTACTTACCTTATCTACAGTCTCCAGCATTCAATCTGTGCATTTCTTTATTAACTGTTGTCAGGTCTCACTGCCTTCTGTTACTCTGTGTGTGTTTGTGTCTGTATCTGTGTTATGACTACATGTAAATGTGTCTAGTGCTCTACTCTAACCTAGATGAGATTTTATCACTTATTCTTTCCTCTATTCACCCCTCCAAGTGCAACAAGTCAGTCTGTGTGTGTCTTTATGTGTGTTTTGTCAATAACGAGGTAGTGGCTTCTTGATCACCTACATGAAACATGTTTGTGTTCCACTTAGCCTTTCTTTATTTAAAACATATCTCCAAGGATTTGTTTGGTTTTTTACATTGCTTTCAGCACCTGAATTTGGCTCTTCTAAAACATGTAACAAAAAACATTCCACACTTCATACTAGCATCCTATGAGATGGTATTTTTTGCTGTTCATCAATCAATACCATGTGGTTAGCATTTACAACTGATATGAACACACCTGGTTAGCCTTAAGAAAATCTGCTCTGACCTTGGACTTGTTAGGAATTTTAAATTCTCTTTGAATGATAAGGATCAAACAACTGGGAGATTAAAATATTCCGTAAATACTTCTGGTGAGGTTGATTTTTAAACATCCTTAAATCACCCTGATGTCTTGTGGCTTTTTTGTGTGCCTTTTTTGGTTTGGTTTAGTTTGGGTTTTTTTGTTTTGTTGTTATTGTTGTGCCTTTCACAATCACCGTAGTCAGTTTGGAAAAGAAGAGGAGCAATTCTAGGACATGATGAAAAGGATGACTGTAAGTTTATAACAGGATGCAAAAAATTGAAAGCCAAGCCACAGTAGCCTTTAATTAGAAAAAAAAAAAAAAAACAAACAAAAAACAGAGGTTAGAATAAAGAATCCTATAGAGTATATCAATTTTACAGCCTCAGTTTAGGTAAATAAACGTGAGACTTCTTTCTAAACTGTGGAAGACGTGGATATTTTAAATAAACACATGAATTTAATGCTGTTAAAGAGAAAGAGAGGCATTTTGCCAAGAAAATGAAGAGTTAAAACTACTCACTGTACAAAAGCAATGTGGGTTTTAATTCCTTCATTTTCGAATTAAAAAAGACATATGTTGTCCCTTGTAACTCACACTATACCTATTGAAGCCATTCTTTATCTGGCTGCTTTTTGAAGTGCTATGCAGTCTTGGACAACCTTTAATTGTACTTTTACAGCACAAGAAAGCATTATAGATGGCCAAAAAACCCAAACCCCCAAGAGCTTGTTTTATTCTCTGATGAAATTTGCTGCTATTCAAGCTAAATAGTCCATTATGCTGAAATTAATCCCACTGGAATCCCAGGATGAAATCTTGCTTTCTTTGAAATCAGTGTTAAAACTCTGCTGGATTTTAATAAAAGCTGAATTCCATGAGCATAAGCTATTTGGAGAAAAAAGAAAAAAAAGAAGGCTTAAAATGATAATGAATGTTTGTTTCATGATAAGTCAAGTGAACTTTTGATTGCTAGTTTTTCAGTCTGCCCAATCATTTTGCATTTTAAAATGTTATTTTTAAAATTTATACCCTTGCATTTTTAAATAGATAATATCTTAAGGATTCTCAGCTGCATGCTCAAAATGGCATTGGTAGAGGCAAAATAAGATGCCTATTTCTGCTCATCTTTCCATAACCTATTGCAACCTGTGCTGACTTCAACTTTGAATATTTACCAAGATGCATCTCCAATGTGACCCTAACATCATTTCTTGCTATTTTCTGCAGAAAGCACAGAGGAACAAATAAGAGGAATTTAAATTTGTAGTGAAGCACTGATACTTTCTCTAAAAGAAGCGTGTTCTCTATACACCTCTACAGCAGGGGAAATTGTCTTCCAAAGACAATAAAAGAAAGCTTGTTTTTTTTCTTCTTTGGTTTTTTTTTCTTTTTTCTTTTTTCATGATTAGAAAATGCTCCACACAACAGGTCTTAGATTGTGAATTACATCCAGATGATTTCAGCTTCTGGTTTTATGTGGGTGTTCACACATGGTGAAATAACATGGCTCAGCCTGTCCCCATTATGAAACTGAACATGGTTTACCGCAATAGAGTCAAGTTTAGCAAATTACACCAATGAACTTTCGTCTGTATTCTTAGCAAATGCTGAGGTATCATTAGAACAAAGTAGAACTGGAATGTTGTTTACATAAAGAGGTTTCTCCAAATTCGAGCTGTTCTTGAAGGAAAACAGGCTGTGCCAACACAGCTTCCCCAGAACAATGAATTTAACTGTTACCTCAGAAACCCTAAACAGTAAGACTCTGGAGTGTGGTAGAAATAGATTTGGCTTATTTGAGAGCTTAAATATTGCAGAATGAGTAGTGTGTCTTTGCTTCTGCAGGTTAGCTGTACACAAGAATTTTAATTGAGGCATCTTTCACAAAAATCGTCTGGACTCAAATATAGAAGCAAGACTGCAGATAGTCAACATAAAGAATTCATACTTTCCAAATACTGGAGAGAAAAAATAAACAAAGAAAGAACAGTGTGAAGTGTGGAGAGAGTAATGATATATTTACTTTATAGTTAGTACTGGTTAAAGACTAGGATAACATCCTGTTTTCACATAAGGAATTAAACCATATAGTTTACAGTTCTGTAAACATCCAGCACATTACTTTCTAATAAAAATTGAGCTTAAACTAGAGTTGTATAGGACAGAATATGTCACAGAACTCATTTAGCTCTAGTCCTCTTTGCTGAACCAGCACATAATTGTGTTATCAGAAGCAAGCAGTAAGTTTCTGTCCCCAGAGCCATAAAGTAAAGAGGGGTATTTAATAAGAAACAAATATAATTGCATCTACATTTGAGATCATGATAGTAAGGAAGAATTTGAGACACACAATGTAAAAAGGTGTCAGTTGTATCAGGGTTGCCCGTAAAAAAAAAAATTTTAAAAAATTTTATTTCTTTGGCCTGTCTGGTCATGTTCCCATTAAGATGGCAGGAAGATCCTTCTCAAGTCAAGTAAATTATGAAGCAACAAAAATCTGTCTTCAGAAAACTAGTAGAATCCATGCAGCTGCAAAACAAAATCCCCAAATGTCAGTGGAGTTAGTGGATTATAATTACCCCAAAGTATTTGTCACATTTTTTTTTTTTTTTTAATGGTGTGTGAAAGACTTAAAATACAATCATCTTTGAAATACCATGTCTGAGAATCTGGTGTCATATATTCTATGTTCCATTAGTTTCCTTCTTCAATCTCCTCCTACATATAGAATCTTAAGTCATGGTGCAATGATGTAACATATTAGTTGTACAGTCATGAATCACTGACTGTGACAATGTATGTGTAGACACAATAGCATAGTATCTCAAGCTATACCATCAAAAGCATGGTTTTTAATACTGTCTATGTGTATTACCATAGATGTGTTATATACTTAAGTACTTTAGTACTTAAATGAGATATGTTCAGTATCTTCTAAATAACACTTTATGAGTTCACACTTCAATCTAGAGATAATAAATACGAACGAATAAATAATTAAATAAATCAGTATGTCATCATCATTCCAAACAGTGATCTGATGGTAAAGCCAACTAAGGTTTGTATTCTTAACGGTAGAATTTTTCTGTAGCCTAAATCACATATCTATATATTGCTTTCTACAGAGATAAGAAAGTGCTATAACACACAGCCCAAAGGATTTCTAAGTTTTACAGCCCTGTACACTCAGGGTTCCCTTCACCTCAGAAATGGTTTAAGAAATAGGCTACTTTGTAGTGTATCTCAACAATCCATTTAAAAACAAACAGCAAAGTGACAATCATAAACATATCAACACCATAACCTAATAGCTTAGTCATGACTACTGATAGCTTAGTTGTGACATTGCTATGACTATATATTGGAATTTTCTATGAGAAAACTTTGTTCACTAAAAAAAAACCCAAAAACATAACATCACAGAAAGACAAAAATGCAATACTTCCATCCCAAAAACATGTATTTGCCAGGCTAGGTAAAATCTATTTACTATTTTTTATATTAGCAACTTAGATGCTATCTTAACAATGTTTACCATGCATTCACAGGAAGAGAGATTCAGTTATTTGTTTCCAATTAGATAAACTCTGTCTTTTAGAAGTACGGGTGTCCCCATCTTAGCAAATTCTGTAATAACAGGAACATTTATTCTGAATGGATATGATCTGTACACACAATCTTTCACTGAGCTTTTCTTTGACCTTACTGGTGTTCTAGCATGCCAGTAACAGGACAAAAAAATAGTCTGTAACTAAAGGAATTTCTATTCCTTTCTGCTATATCACCACTTTAGATGAGCTTTAGAATCCTGGAAGCAGATCATTTAATGACCCAAATAAACCAAAAAACAAATTATATACATTTGCACTAGGGAACCGGGTGGTGCTAAAGAGCAGTATGATGAGCTAGAGGAAATAATTTTTGAAATATAATACCGGTTTCCCAGGCTCCTGTTAAATGACTATCATCTTGTACCACACAAAATAAACTTTCCTGAACTAAAGTCAATTAACTAAGTGGACCAGGATGGAGTCCTTTTCTCACTGTCTGTCCACCTTACTGCTGCAGAAAAACGGACTCCATCAAAGACCAATGTTATCAGACCAAAACCATCTATTATGAAGCATCTACCCTTTTTATACTGTTATCTGCATCTGCTTACAATAGCTTGCTGTACTATAATCTGGTACATATACAATAGCTAGCTGTATTAATTCAATAGTTTGCTGTATTATAATTAGATACTTGTATTATACTTGGATACATATGCAATAACTTGCTGTATTAGTAGCAATCAATGGCTTGCAGTATTAAGATTGGATGCATATACAATGAAGCACACAGCAACTAGCTACAATTGGATAAATTAAGCATCTGAGAACCTGGCCTTTTAAGCTTGCTAACAGTTCACTATTGTGTCTTAGCACATTCCAATTTCTTCTCGTCTTGCTTGCACTGTTACTTTTGCTTCTTTACCCACGGTTTTCTTCATCCTTGGTTCATGTCGAGCTGCACTTGGGCACTTGCTAACCTGGGATCGAGGCCATTCTTTGCTAAAAATCCATCCAGTCCTTACTTTACATTATTCCCCTTCATTTTATAGGAAAGTCCCACCACCACAAAAATAAAGATTAATGTATTGTAATGCTATAGAAATGACCACACAAATCTATAAATTCTGAATCTAATAGGATGTCCTGGGTTCATCAGTAGCAGCCATTTTTCTCCTTCTTAGTAGCTAGTGCAGAGCTACGTTTTTGACTTCCAGCCTGGGAACGACGATGATAACACTGATGTTTTTAGTTTCTGCTAAGTAATGTTTACTCTGACCAAGAACTTTCTGAGTCACATGCTCTGCCAGGGAGGAGGGGAAGCTGGGAGGAAGCAGAGACAGGACACCTGACCCAAACTAACCAAAGAGGTATTCCATACAGCAGCACGTCATGCCCACTATATAAACTGGGGGCAGTTACCCAGAAGGATTACATCACTGCTTGGGTTGAGCTGGGTATCGGTTGGTGGGTGGCGAGCGATTGTATTTTCTTCTCTTGTTATCTCCCTTATCATTATTATTATTGATGGCAGCAGTAGTAGTTTGTGTTATACCTTAGTTACTGGACTGCTCTGATCTCAACCCATGGGAATTACATTCTTTCAGTTCTCCTCCCCATCCCTCCAGGAGCATGGGGAGGAAAGAGAAGAGAGGAGTGAGCGAGCAGCTGTGTGGTTCTGAGTTACCGGCTGGGCTTAAACCACGACACTGTGAAAGGAGCACTTCATCATTTCTGGGGGCTCAGCTTGAGCATGTTCTACTGGGTGTGAGTGAGGACATAATGCCCGGATGCACTTGGCTAGTTGTTCACAGAAGCAGAATCCTGTTTCAATTCAAGATAATTGGCTGGAATAGGTTTGCCTTTCCTTCGCAGCTTGTTCAATATAATGTGTTCTCTTAATACTTGTGGACTCTTCCCCATCTAAAACCATTGACAACCCTAGCAATAGAAGGAACAGGCAATTTCACCTGCTTTTAAAGGCTGTGCAAAGAAATTCATCTGTCTCCAATCGGTCCTATTAACTGGGAAGTTTTGCAGCAGATCTGCAGTGGCTTGGTGTGAGCTGTTGTGTAAGTGTATTCTGCAGCAAGTCCCCATATTGGAGAGTCTTTTTCCCGAGTGGTCTGTTGGGTATCACAGGGGGAGTAAATGGGCTTGAGAATTTCAGGAAAGGAGTTTGTGCATTGACATACAGAGCTAGGATTTGGCTTCTCCCGTTCATGGGAAAAGCAGGTTGCTGAGAGAGATAGAGGGCTTTACCTCCTACTGGCTTCCTCTGAAATGAAGGCCCAAAGGGATCAACTGTCTTGAATAGTTTACCTGGAGTTTGCAGACATCCAAACTGAGTCACAGGTCAATGCTGATGGACTGTCCTGGCATATGAGCTTCTTGTCACGCCTGTGTCACGCTGAAGGCAGCAGAGTGAACCTGAGCACTCAGCATGGAAGGAGAAGTGGGAGGACAGAATCGTAGCCGTTTACTTCAGCATATTTAAGGAAGTATTAGTAAAAACAATGACTAAACCAAAATTTTCACTCAGAGTGGGGGCTGAAAGAACCTGCAACAAAGAAGAAATGCTGTAAGCCATTGCCTACCAAAAGCTATTATTCTTTACTGGAGATTGCTGAGATTGGAGAACAAAGTTGTTCATGCTGTGACAGTTATTTCACTCTTAGCAGGTTCTTGACAGTGCTGGAGGTAGCACTGGCAGTAGGCAATGGTATGTTACCACAGGGAACAGCAGCCCTGAAGCTCAGCACTCTGTTCTCTTCTGTGGTTAGTACCTTTTTGCTTCTCAAGAGCACCTCTCCACCAGATATTCTGACATTGCTTATTATGCTGCCCTTCTCTGGAGCAGCATTCCTCTGCCTGGGGAGAGTGCAGCTCTGTAGGTCATGGCCACCCCCCCAGAATGCCTGTCTGTAGTCTTGAGAGACAGAGGCATTGCCAGCAGCTCCCTTGGCTGATGCTAAATGATTGAAGAGCTTTAGGTCAGTGTCCACATCATAAAACATGACATTAACTGGGTGCCGAGACAGATAGGCAGATGTCAGGTAGGATGTATGATCATTTGCAGGTCACAGCTGCAAGAATCCTGCCTAGGTCTGAATTGAATCACTTTGACAAGAGATATGGGTGCTGAACTTAGCAGAAGGGGCTCCCATTTTTGGCTTGCACTGAATCATTCAAGTGTTCACAATGCGAAGATCAAGCTGTAGTCTAGTACTCCCTAAATAAGGCTTATCTGTCCAAACATGCCCATCACTTTTATTGCTGTCAAGCAGATATAGAAGGCATTAGTTGTCAAGGAATGCTTCTAATTTCAATGTTAGCAGCTATTATTACTTCAGAGTGGCAAATTTTATGCTTTTGCCTAAAAGCCTGCACTTGGTAAATTAAAGCATTTTGTAAAAGCTGGATTCTGTCTCCAACAGCTTTCACATATTGCGAGGGGAATGCAAGAGACAGCTTATGGTGAATAATGTTAGTGGGGGTGAAGAAACACGCAGATAAAACACATGTTGCCAAGTGCTGCGGGCTGAGCAGATTTTTTCCTCTCAAGAAGCCAAACTTTGTTGTACCTACATGGAGGAGCATTCCCCAAAGCACTCGGTGTCCTTGAGCCTCAGAGCACGCTCGTGGTGCAAAAGGGCTTTGAATGCCTTTGACAGTAAATATGGTCTGGAGCGTTGCTTCCAGCAGTGGCTGCAGTTGCAGCAATGACGTTAGAGCTGGCCTGGGTGAATGCAGGTGAGGAGGCACATTGCTGGCACAGTGCTGGTTCTCAGTGGCCACTGACCTCCTCGCACTGGGTACTGCAGCAGGATGCCACTGTTCGGCACGTCTGGAAGTGCCAAAGCTCACCCACCTGTCCCTCTCTTCAGATGCAGTCTACTGAAGGCTTATTGCAGTGACATTAAGTTGCTCTGCACAGTGCACAGCCCCTAAGTTAAATACATTTGTTATTTTGAATTAGCTTCTGTCAGAGTTACAGAGCTGCTTTATTTAATTCATTCCTGGTGTGTC
Organism: Loriculus beryllinus; assembly: GCA_039877255.1. NCBI lineage: Eukaryota > Metazoa > Chordata > Aves > Psittaciformes > Psittacidae > Loriculus > Loriculus beryllinus. Next base: position 20,531 of record JBCJKH010052299.1, read on the forward strand.
CACTCCATGATGGCTAAACATGGTTTATTTATTGTGTCTTATTAAGTCCACAAAATGCCGTGCAAGATTGCTGTGCCTGTTCATCTCACATTTTCTAAATCACAAAAGCAGTGCTAGTCACTATAAATGAAGATGAATGCAGAGTCTTCAGTGCATTAAAGCAAATATAAAAAAAATTCCCAGATCATGGTATTCAAGAAGTGTCCAGTTTCTTGTGTATAGCACACCTTTTCAGTGAAAGAGAAAAAGCCCAGGGGTTGCTATATAGCTCTTATTGGTTCTGTTATTTATCAAACCTGTATTTTAAACAGGAAAGTGTGAACTCTTAGCTTCTCTAGGGAACAGGAGTCTTTCAAAACCCTTCCTGATACTACAAACACATTGAATGAATTTTGCCTCATGTAGACTTGGGAATTTTAGCTGTTGACTTGTCTTCCTCTGAATCAGGCTCAAGCACTGAAACTTCCTGTTGGCTCCAGCTGCTTTCAACTCTGAATGGGAGAAAACTTTTCTTTTTAAGCCAGAAATCTCTTTATTGCACCAGAAGACCTTGGTTTAGGTTCCTCTGTAACTTGTGTCCTCTCTCCTCCCTGCGGTGCAGTCCCATGCAGACCTCTGCCTGGAAAGACAGGGGATGCTCTTGGAGGCACAGCCGGTTTCTCTGCAGGCTGCTCTGTGCATCTCCTTCACGTGTTCTGAGGCAGAAATGGCTCAAAAGTAGGAGCAGCTTCAGAGCAATACTGTTTCTGAAGCAGAACCTTTCCCCTGGGAGGCCCATGCTTGGCACCAGCAATGGAGCTCAGGGAAGGACAGACAGAGACGCCGACAAAAAAGCTGAAAATTGCACCCTTAGAATGTGATGGGAACTTTTACGTTAGGAAAATGTTTAATGTAACGGCCTTGTGTTCTCAGTATTTCTCTTATGCCCTCTTATGAGGTCTTTACATACCTCATAAATATGAAATATAATAACCTGCAGGGACCTGTAAGGACATATTAATTTGGCTTTGCAAGTTCCAGTAATGAAAGCATTTTCTTTGCATCTTCATGGGAGCAGGCAGGGACAAGCATTTTAATACGTATTCCTACTCACACTGTGGTAACACAGCCTGGGGAGAAAGACTCCATTACTGTTATGATTTGGCTCATCACTAAGTTCTGCCCAGTAATGAAGATGAATCATGTCTTTACAAGCCATTTCTTTAAAATTAGTTTATATTAAGGTGTAAGAGTGAGCAGCGTTGACCCTTGACACTTTTACAGACTCTATAATCGAATTATATGATGAATTCTCTGATTTATCATTGCCAGACAGGAAAAAGTCCCTGCAGGCAAGTATTGGGAAGATACTATAAATCCACAAAGTGCAGAGGTTCATGCCTAACAACTGACTTGGCCTCCCTGAGCACAGGAAATGCAGTCTGTGCTTTTGTCCAAAAGATCATGCTGCTCCTAATCTGGTTTTAATCTGGTTTTAATGTTCTCAGGTCGAATGAAATCCCTAAGAGTTTAGGAATTTCAGATCCAAACCCAGCTACTCTCGTAACAGACAGTTAGCTGCGCTGGTGAGGGAGGAGTTTGTGTTTAAAAATGCATGTCATAATCCCAGGTAGATTTACAAAGTCAGGGACAGGAACTGAGTCAGATTATGTATGTTGACAACATGTGTTTTGTGACGAGCATCTAGTGACAGTGCTGGGAAATTTTAACTGAGAAATAGAATTTATTTAGATTTACTAGACTACTAACCAAACAAAGATCTTAATTTTTATCTGGTTTCTTTGGCTCTCATCAACAATTAGTCTACATTCATCTCAATCCAGATTTCAGCAATCTGACATTTCTTTTTGACACAAAAAGCGTCAAAACTTAAAATGCTGAATCATCTCATGAAAATGAAAAATTAAAAAAAAAAAAATAGGACTCAAGTAATGTCAAAGTGAGAAAACACCATAGGAGCAAAGGTTCACTCTGCACAATTTAAATTGATGTGCTTGAAAAGGTATACTTATCCTGTGCTCCTGTTTGACTTAGAGGAGACAGCAGAAATGTTAAGTTGTAATACATGAAGAATACTGAAGTCTGTTAGAAGCAGCTCAGGATGTTTATAAGTTGATAATAACTGCAGCAAACCAGCATGTGACTACTTAAGTGTTTGAACCTTTGACAGAATATATCAGTTTTGCAAAGAATGCTGTAGTATAGAATAGTGTGCTTTTGGCAAGAGGGGCATTTTGCACCATTCAGGTTTATCCACCTAAATGCTGTTCTGCCAGGTCATCCTTTGAATGCATGACAAAGAAATGAATGGGAACTCCGGCAAATAGGCACATGTAGTGTAGGAGCTCAAGGATGAAGCCCAGCATGTTCCCACAGCCTCTGTGTAAAGATGCTGATGGGTGCTTACCCACTCTGGGGCTGCTCAATGCAGGCTCCCCACTGCTCTGTGGCTGCAGCGATGCCATGTGTGTCACATGGTGCATGTGTGTGTATATAGATACACGTACATACACATGGTGGCATTCACCAACCAAGCCATCAGCAGTAATTTCTGAGAGCCTCTGTCTCTGGAAGATGTGCAACCATTTCTCCTTTGGTAGCAAGGAGTCCTGCTTCTGACCTTCTGTATGTATGCCACAGCCCTTCACCTCACCTTATACAGTAGAAACTATGAAGAAGAGGATGAAATGGCTCACTAGCCAGTTCATACCTGGCTCAGCCCCTGGACAGGGTGCAGGTATGGGACAACTGTGGGCTGGGAGAAAAGAGGGGTTAGAAAAAGAGGGCTTAAAAGTCTGGTACAAAACACTTCTGGTAAAAGACATTCTGTGTTGCCAAACAAATGCTGGGGTACCAAGTCTGTCAAAACCGAGAAGTTGACATTTGTCTCCAATCCTGTACGCAAACCTGCCTGTTCCCTGCTCAGCCCCTCTGCCTGCTCAGCACCTGGTGCTGCCAGATGCCCCCCACTGTGAGCATGGTGGCCAACTGCAGGAAGACAGCACAGAAAGCTCTTCACATCTGCATTTCTGAGCTTGGAGCCTGCTCTGCAAATGGCTGCAAATGAAGGGAAGGAGAAGACAAGGGATTTGCATCCAGATTGCTGCTCTTTGCCCTCTCCCTGCCGTCCTGGCTCAGTGCGCAGGGACTCTCCAGACACACAGCAGCACCCTGAAAATCCTGTTGTCATTTTCACATTTCATTTCACTTTTTTACATTTACCTCCATGCCACAGGAGACAAGAAGGGGACAGTGTCAGGCACAAAGCTGGGAGAAATCCTCAGATGCCCTCTGCTTACTCTGCAACAGAGAGAAAGATGCTGTAAATTAGTAAAGATGCTTCACCCCATGTAGCTGTTGTGCTGGGTACGCAGAAAGGAGGAGAAGGAGGAGAGAAGAGGTGAAGAAGATGAGGACACATCCTCATTTTCTCTATTTTGCTGCTCTGCTACATCCGCACATGTCAGTCTCTCCCATCGTCTATGTGTGTGGTTGTGATACACCTCAGGATAAATGAGGAAGAAATACGCTATTGGCTATTTGCTACACGGTGTGTCATCTGGCAGGCGGTATATATCACAGGGAAAGCAGGGACCACTCAGTCTCTCAGCAAAGCTGCTTCAGTGTGTATAGCTCAGAGACACTTTGAGGATGGAAAGAAAAGGAAAAAGCAGCCCTTGCTTTTCTGATTCTGACAAGCTCTAAAAATACCTGACAGATGAAGGACTTCGTGGAAAACAAATCAAGTGGATTTCCAAGAAGTTGTTGTGGGACAGACACAGAACAGTGTCTAGAAAGGAAATATTAACTAGGATTTCTTCCTGGGTGCAGAGAAGAAAGTGTTGGGAATCTGATATTTCAGCATCTGAGTCAGCTTCTGTACATAGGACATATGGGACTGGAAAACGACAGCAGCTGGAGAGTTCCTGAAACAAAGCTCACACGCAATCAGCATAGGAACTAGGACCCGCTTATCCACCCTTCTGTGTAGTTTGCAAACACAGAGCAGATTTTTAAAATGCAAGGGGTCGTGTGCCCTCCTGCAACCACTGACTTTAGCACCTGAGCCACCAGTAAGAAGGGCAGGAGGAACAAGCAGCCTGCCCAGGGACACAGGCAGTGCTGGAGCTTTGCTTCCCAAGCCATGAGCAGGCACACGTGGTTCCCACTGCAGTATATCTCCAAGCCCTTCTGGAGAGCAGAGAATCACAACACAACCAACTTCTTCTCTGCCCTGTATGGCTTTCCTAACAAATCTTTCTTCCACAGTGACTTGGACCTGGAGGACTTAGGGGACTTTGGCAGCGGGACCCGATACGAGGGTGAGTCCCAGAGCCGGACAGTGAAGGCACTGCTGATTCTAGCCTACTCTGTGATCATCTGCATTTCACTTTTTGGCAACATCCTGGTGTGCCACGTGGTGATCAAGAACAAAAGGATGCACTCAGCCACCAGCCTCTTCATCGTCAACCTGGCCATTGCTGACGTGATGATCACCATTCTGAACACCCCCTTCACGCTGGTGAGCATTTGGCTTGTCTCTGCTTTGGTGGTGTCTGTGTGTGCCTGTCAGCTGTGTGCACGTATATTGAATGGGCCAGGAACAGGCTAATAGGCAGAGTTTCTTTTTGTCCCCCCTCTTTCCTCTCAGACTAGCTGCTGTCGTGTCCTTACCACCCCTTGCAGCAGGCAGAGCTCAGTGAGCAGAGCTGGGACACTTGTGCCTCCTCCTCATGTCACTTCTCTTCAGCTCTCCTCCCTCTTCCCAGGACAGTGCTAAAGTGCTATCTGTTCTTAATGGGGAAGGAGGCAGCGACAATTTTGACACTAGAAAGTCCAACTAACTACCGGTTTCCTATGGATATGATGCAGAAGAGGTCAGTCTTTGTGAAGATGATTGTAGGGGAAACTGCTAGGTCTGTGCTGAGCTGTGTCAGCTTGACATGCCTCTCACTGGGGCACTATGAACTGCTTTTTGCAGCTGATTGTCCTTTGCTTATTTCAGTTACTGAGTAATATAAGACATAAAACCTATTAAAATAATGAGGTGGGAAGAGTTAAACGGATTCATTACTTGCCTCACTGTCACAAGCTATAAACAATGAGTAAATAGGACTCTGTGTATAGCTGAATTTGACAAAGCCCTTTGATTCAAAAGCATCTCATGTACTCCTGCTTCAGTCCTTGCACAAAGCTGTGCTCGCAGAGTTCTGCCTTCCAAAAGCAGCTCCTGAATTGCCAGTTTGAATTCACCTGTTCTTAAATTGATCCTGTTTCTCTGACGGGTTTTTTTTCTCCTCGCTCTGGCAGGATTTGCATCCCATAGTCTATTCAGGGGAATGTAGTGCCCTCTCGTGTGTTTGCATGATAGTCACGCATTAGGCACAAGTAATTAAATAACTGTAATCTCTTGGGAAGGAGCTTTACATCAACTTCAAAGAAACAGCATTTTGCTACACATTCAGTGACAGAGTCATTACTACTGGAGTTATCTCTATAGGGAAATTAATTGGATTAATTGAAAACAGACTAGCTACTTGACTAAATTTCTGGGTAGACAGATGTTTTGTAGTAAATGTGCTTTATTTCAAAGTGGCTTCATTTCCTTCCAGAATGAGTTACATTAATTTGGAGTAAACATCGTCAGGAATAATAAGGGGGTGAGAGAACAACTGTTATTTGGAATAATGTCTCCTGCAGAAAATCCACAACAAGCAGCACCCTCTGGGAGCTTGTAGGCAATGCCACACTGCCCTTGCCACTGCAGGCTCATTGCCCCACTCCCCTCCCAGGAGTGGCTGGATTTCATGCCTGGGTGGAGATGGCTCCTGTACCTGCAGCAGTCAGATCAATGAGGGCAGCCCAGCCTGTGATGTGTGAGTTGCTTTTTCAACTGGAGGGGAAAATATTTGTCTGTCTGTGTAACTTAATTGACACCTCTGAAATTGCTGTTGATGCATCTCACAAAATGTGCTTAGAGGAGAGTTGGGTTTAGACATCACTGTGCAAGCAAGATCCTGACACCCAGCTCCATGCCCTGTTTCTGAGCGTGGCTGGTAGCTACAGGCTCCAGGAACTGTATGGACATGGGGCAGGCAGGCAGGGATGCTCCACAGACAGGCATTCTCTCACTTGGAGGTGGTACCTTGCTATTTCAGTATCCTCAGTGATTTTTTTCTTTCATGAATTTCTCTAAGTTTTGAACCCATGCAACTTTCAGCACCCACAAATTTAAACGTGCAACTATTTTTAAGAGAGCAAGCTACTGCTCCTCCCTGTGGAGCCACATCAAGGAGTTGAGATAAATTTATACTAGATATTAGGAAGAAATTCTTCCCTGCAAGGAAAGAGACACTAGCACAGGGTGCCCAGAGGAGCTGTGGCTGCTCTGTCCCTCCAGTGTTAAAGGCCAGGTTGGACAGGGCTTGGAGCAAACTGCTCTAGTGGAAGGGGTCCCTGCCTGTGGCTGGGGTTGGAACTGGATGAGCTGTAAGGTCCTTCTAACACAAACCATTCTAGGTTTTCCAGACAGACGATGTTATGTGTACCCATGTACACATGCACAAGCAAACACACATACACAGAGCACTACTCAAGCAAATTTTTTTTGTGACAAATCTCACCTCTGTTTCAAAGCATCTTGCATAGTTACTGTTTTCCCAGAAAAACTAATGTATCTACAAAGCATAACGAAACTATGAAGGCATTTGTTCCTTACCATACTCTTGGGAAGCCTATTTGGTGCTCTTCAGATAATGCATGCTTTCTGATCCAATTTTGTCTGTTCTTCAGGTGCGGTTTGTAAGCAGTACCTGGATTTTTGGAAAGCTGATGTGTCACGTAAGCCGGTTTGTTCAGTACTGCTCTGTTCATGTGTCTGTGCTGACCCTTGCAGCCATTGCTCTGGATCGGCATCAGGTATGTGATACACGATCCCTAAGTTTACTAGAAAATAAGGCACTGAATAGTTTACCCCCCTTGAAATCCCAGTACCTGGAAACCTGGTTTGTCTTGGCAATCAAGGAATGGAGGGGAGAACTCTGCCTTTCATGGTGGTAGACAAAAACCTCATGCTTTGTTTTACAGTAAGGATGGCCAAACACTGGAACAGGCCGTCCAAAGAAGCTGTGGACTCTGTCCTTGGAGGGACTCAAACCTGTGAGCCCCGGACAGCCTGCTCTAGCTGAACCTGCGGTGCACAGGGCATTGGACTAGGTGATCTCCAGGGGTCCCTGCCCAGCTTAGCCACTCTGCCAAGGACAGCCCTGAAAGCACAGCAGGAATATATACTGAAGTTCAAGCACCAGCAAGCCAAGGCAGAATCTCAGCATGAGTTCATGAAGAATCTTAATTTTTCTTAGGCTTGCCTCACTATTTTGGGATGCCTAAGACTGGAAGCAGTGAGAACTATGTTAGCATATTCAGTTTGAGGTGAAAAATTCTTCTCTTCACCCAGCCCTGTTACTTTTCAGCATATACCAACAAAGAAAACCTTACAGATTACAGTGCAAACCAAAGGGTTTCCTTGAAGTAGAGCGGTTTGTCATGTTTGCTTAAGCTGATAAATGCTGTGCGCTGAGAGAGCAGATCCTGCAAAGCACACTCTCAGCCAGTGAGTGTGGTGGTGGAGTCACTAAAATGTTATTGAAAAGCAACTTCACATGAGAAATGACATAGCTAGATAAAGTTCAAAATGGTAACAAATTCCATTCTCATTGTCTGGGATGGGCTCCATCTGGTGTCAGAATATTACAGTGACTGACAGACTATAGATCATCCACTTTCGTCTTTTTTGCTGAAAAAGTTTGATAGTCTGCCCTTCCTTAGTGCAATATTGTAGCTCTTGAAAGCAAAGTGTTTTGATAATGATTTACTTTAATTAGTAGATTCTGGGTTCATTGCAAGGCATGTCTAGGTGTCAAGAAGTGTTTGTTTAAGGGCAAACACAATACCTACCTTTAAATTCAGTGGAGTAGGTTGCTCAGAACTTGAATTAGCTAGTATGACCCAAGGAGATAAAAACAGAAGTAAGGTTATGTCACTGAGCAAAGAGAAATCAGTGCTAGTCCTGAGAGGTACCAGAGCAGACAGGTGCTCCAGGGGAGCTGTAGAAACCTGGTGAAATAGATACTTACAATGGAACTAGAAAAGACATGCCAAATACCAAAGACTTCTTCAGCTAAGAGATGATTTGGATAACATGAAATATTTTTGGATAACATTAAATATTTTTAATTATTGTTTCTTTGCCTAATCTAATAGCCCATAGCAGACGTCTAACAGTCATGGTCTCTGAAGTCAAGCTGATGGGTGACACTGAGAGTGTTTCTCTGCTTAGGACTCGGGTCCAGCAGTAGCACTTAACACTTGCACAAACCCTTACATTTGCCAGATGTTGTACTCCCTGATGTCTGTAAAATGTGTTTTAACACTGGAGGGATATAGAGCTGCTGCAGTACTTCAAACTCCATCATGATGCTCAAAAAGTGACCAAGATGCTGTCAGATAAAGTAGCCTTCCTTAACAGCAAATGTGCATAGAGTACCCCATGCTGTAGCCAGTACTGCACAGGGTAAGCTGTGAATGTAAAAGGGATCAGCCTTCAAGGTTGTCAGTCCTATGCTGGCCAAGGATTACATTCGACCTTGTTTCTCCAGCACCTTGTCACTCTGTCCTGTGTGTCCACCAAATGCAAATGCTACAAGCCCCAGGGTTGCCATCTGTACTGGAGACCTTTTCTCCTAATTAGGAGACTTTCTGCATTCCCTGGAGTACAAATCAGAGCAGCCTTTGGCTTTCAACTTGTGCCACACTTCAGGTCCATGTTGAGCATTTCTTGCTGTCCTGGAAAGCACACAAGCTGTTTGCTTCTTAGTGATCAGCAAGAAATTCTTGCTCCTGGACATGAACAAAGCAAAGATGCATTCTTTTATTTTTTTTTTCTAGAGCTTGCTGCTTGTTTTTATCAATTGAAGACACTATAAATCCTCATGTATAAATTCTCTGCAGGTTATTATGCACCCTCTGAAACCACGCATGTCCATGGTGAAAGGAGGAATTTGCATCATTATCATCTGGGTTATGGCCAGTTGCTTCTCACTGCCTCATGCCATTTATCAGACTTTGACAAGATTTTATATTGGGTAAGACATTTACATGGTGCTTTTTTTTTAGTATGACATAAGCAGCTTAATCAAAGCTCCAAAGATTCTAAGGGACACATCTCTACCTATATTATTAAAGACGAAAGTATGTTGACACAGAGGAGTCTCCCTTCTGTTTCACTAGGTAGTGTGTTTTTTCACAAAAAGGCAATGCAAATCAATGCAATTGCGTTCAGGTTAGTTTGTTGTCAGCTCAGAGCTTCAGAAGAGAGGTGCTCTTTGTCATTACAGGGCACAGATGTCAGTATGGATTATTTTTTTATTTTCTTGAGGATGTGTTTAAAATATCTTCAGTGGGGCAGAAAGTCAAACTTAAAGCAGTTTTTTTTCATTGAAAGTGGCACCTTGTTACTGAATGACTTCTGTACCTTTACTGAACCTGTAAGAACATCTGAGACGCTTGTCTTCTGGGAGTTGGGTGCAGCTGGTAGTGGAACTGACAGTTCTTTCTCTCTTTGATCATCAGAAACAGAACAATACGAATGGTCTGCCTCCCCAGCTTCCCTCCTCCTGCTGATCTTTTCTGGAAGTATTTGGATTTGACTACTTTTGTGCTCTTGTATGTCCTGCCCTTGCTTGTCATCTCCATCACATATACCATGGTGGCCAAGAAGCTCTGGCTGAGAAACGCCATTGGGGATCTCACCATGGAGCAATACTATGCCCATCAACGGAAAAAGAAGATGACACTGAAGATGTTGATGGTGGTGGTGGTTGTGTTTGCAGTGTGCTGGTTCCCCCTGAACTGCTATGTGGTGTTGATCTCCTGTAGGGCCATCCACAGTAGCAACGCTCTGTACTTTGCTTTTCACTGGTTTGCCATGAGCAGCACCTGCTACAACCCCTTCATTTACTGTTGGTTGAATGAGAACTTCAGATCTGAGTTGAAGTCCCTGCTGTGTGTGTGCCGGCGAAGTAGCGCAGCCCAGACTCATGCTCTGCAGTCCATCTCCCCCCCTTTCAGGCACGCCTGGGTTGAGAACTGCCATTATGAAAGAGGGAGTGCCTGCCAGAAGGCAAGAGTATCCTCCCAGAGGAACTCTGCAAAGACAGATGTATCTAGTGTTCATCCATTTGTGGCAGAAAACTAAAGCCTTCATCTGATGGCCAGGCAGCATTGTGTTATAATTGCAGAGACATAGGAAAGAATTAGTTGGAAAGGAGTGCTGGAGATCACTGAGTCCAACCTTCTGCCCAAACCAAGCTAGCTTCAGCGTTCGACTGGATTGTTCAGGACCTTGTCCAGTCAGGTCTTCAAAAATCTCCAGGGAGGGACTGCCCCCATGGGAGCTCCAGAATGAGGGGTGTTGAGTGAGTTTTTAATTGGAACAATCAGCAAAATAAAGAGAATTCTCTAACAGCACACAAAATCTTTCATAGACTAAACAAATAAGGGGAACACACACCAAGTGATGAACATTGATTTAAACTAGACAGCTGTTGATGCATATAGAAACACTATCAATTCCTTCTTTGTATTTCTTTGTCATTTCTTCAAGATGAATAATGTTTATAGCCCTCTACCTTTCCCAGGTGGAAAACTGACGTTCATTTCCTTAACTGTACATTCCTTGCTGATCCTTACAGAAACAGCACTTTTTTCTGTAAGAATCTGCAGTCTGGCAATGTTGAGCTGCCTTCAAAGAATATTATCTCCTTGAGGTGGCTGTGAAAGCATACATTTTTGTAAACGTCTGGCAAACTTTGCCATCATTATATATAACCTTCATCTGGATGCTCTTGCTTCAATACAGCTCTGTTAAAATTTCCTTATGGTTGTAATACAACAAGATTTGATTCACCAACGTTTTTTGGGGGATGATAACAGCCAAATAAAATACCTGTTTAAGGGGCCTCTCTCTCCTGTGGGTTTTGTGTAACTTTTAATCTGGAGAAGAGAAGGCTTGGGGAGGGAACTTTACCGCTTTCTGCAAGTACCTGAGAGGAGGATGGAGAGAGGATGTGGTTGGTCCCTTTTCCCAAGTAACAAGTGATAGGATGAGGAAATGGCCAGGAAAAGGTTTAAACTGGATATTAGGAACAATTTCTTCACCAAAGAGATGATCAGGCACCGGTACAGGCTTCCCAGGAAATGGTGGAATCACTGTCCCTGGAAGTGTTTAAAAAGTCTGTACATGAGGCCCCTAGTGACGCGGTTTAGTGGTGAACTTGGTGGTTTTAAAGGTCTTTTCCAACCTGGTTGTTTCTATGATTCTACAACTTTAAACTTCTTAAAGGGAGATCCTCCCTCTCACAAGACTATTAACAAGGAAGCGTGGACTGCTGCTCCTGGCAGTCTCAAAGCCATGACCGAAACTTCCATTTGCATGTGTTTTGCCATCTTTCAGCATGAAAAGCCCCTTGTAAAAGCAGAGCTATGATTATGCAGATGAGGAGTCAGCTGTGAATGTGTGCCGACTACAAATGCCATTTCATCCCCATGGATTTTGTTGTTGCTCCATGCAGTTAAACTGTTGATCTCAGCAGCACTTCTCCTGGGTGCTTCAGTTCACACAGGAGCATGGACACTAACTTGAATTCAATTCTTATTCTCCAATAAAGACTTCCATGAGTGGAACACAGCTGATTTTTTTTGTGCATTCCTCCCAGGAGCTCCTGCTGGGATGCTCAGCCACCTCCTGGGGACCTTTCCCCTTGAGAGGACCCCACTCTCTCCCTTACTTTTACTTTTACTCCCTTACTTTTACCAAGCAGACAGGGTAGGAAAAGTGCCACATGCCATTTGACACATCTCTGCTACACTTCTTTGAAGCTGCTCAATGAAGTCATGTTTGTTTGAAAGGAACTGATTGATAACAACTATACCAACAGAATATTTTTATTGAAGGGCCATTTCCTGTATGTCTCCTCATTTTGTCTATAGTTGTGATAAGAAGAAATCTCAAGATTCACTTCTAAGGCTCTCTACCTCCCGCACACATTTCTATAAACATGTCTGGATGGTAACCTAAATTTAGACTCAGTTTAGTATATTGCTGTTACTGAGTAATCCGGTGCTCATTGTGCAGGTGATAAGCTTGCTGGTGCAGTAATTATTAGCTAATTGTGTAATTATTAAGCTGGTAAAACTAATAGAAATTTTACTTCTACTGTAGACTATGCACATTTTTTTGAAGCTTTGATCACTGACTTGAATTCAAGAATTGCTTCTTGTTGATGATTTTCTTTCTGCCATTGTTTGCACAGAGATTGATATCTGGTAAGGTGAGGAAGAGTGGACCCCATATTTTACACAGCAGAATGAGAAGTCATTATACTTTTTTTCCTAGGAGAACAAAATTTTCAGCTTTAGCAAGTGGAAAAAATCCTTATCTGTGGCATTGGCACCAGCCCTTAAACTGTCCCTAATGAATTTTCATTTTTGATTCTCCTGACCAGAAGTGAACAGGAGTAAATGGGATCTGTATTGACATTCCCCTCATAGAAACCATGTGTACAGCTGTCCTGCTGAGCACTTACTTACATTTCTGAAGGCTGCTCACTGACAAGGTGCTGCTCTTGGCTGTGCCAACACAGAGATAGATGTGAGAGTACCAGTGGGGGGGGTACAGCTTCTGATGGAGCCCAGGGAAGACTGGGCTGAGGGAGGTCTGTGGGCCTGGGGGTAGCACACAGTATGTGCTATGTTGCGTCTTGTCTCTCATCCACTGTAAATCCAAAGGTCCAGAAGACTGGAGCTAGTTTTTCAGCTGGAATGTGTCATTCTGAGGCCCTGGCATCTTGCAATTTGTCATAGGATTAAAATTATCAACATGGCTCAATTATTATATTCCACAATCACACTTCATTGCTTCTGCTATCCCATTTCTGTTCCTTTGCTAAATCAGAGCTCTCCGTTCCTCCTGTAGTTTGCTTTGCTTTATTCCAGCCTATTTCAGTGAGGTATGGAACCAATTTTTCAAGTGAGAAAACCCAAGTGTCCCAGGCCCTGCTAACGCCAACATCACAACCAGCCTGCTGGAGTCTGGGGAGACTTCTGTGGGCTTTGCCTTGCTGGCTCGAAGCTCACTTAGTGCTTTGTTTCCCAAAGGAAGCTTTGCGTTAAATAAGCATGAAAATACAGCAGACCTCATCTACAAAGGAGCTACCACAAAACTCAGAGCTGAAATACAAATAATTAATGACTGCTGCTGCATCAGAGCCACTGAGGGCACAGCAGCCAGCATCATTACATGGGACAATGAGTTTCAGAATGTTCCCAGAACATTTTCTGGAACACTTCTACTAAAGCGCAACAGTAATGAAGTTCTCTCGTATCCTGTTGGGATGCTGCTTTCTTCTGCGCCTCTTCTCCCTGCTTCAGACAAGCGTTTGAGCCTCTTTTTAACTTTTCAGCTGAGTCCAACTGTTTGGGTTTAGGGTGGAGGGAAGTCACTGGGGTGCCGGCGGACACCGAGACACATCCACGGACAGGGCGAGTGCGTTTTATAGGGCCGCCCGACCCCGCACCGCGCCGGCATTGCCCCAACAGCTCCGCCGTGCCGTGTGCCCCGAGGGGGCGCCAGGGGGCGCTGCGTCCCGACGTGCGGTGGAGACGCGGCGGTCCCCCCGCCCGCCTGCCCTTGCGGGGTCCCGGGCTCCTGCGGCCGTGGGTAGGAGGCAGAAGGGGTCAGACGTGCGGTTTCTCTCCAAACCTCACCAAACTGCGGGTTTTCTGTAGTGTAGAGCTCTCAGAGAATATGCAAAATAATTCCAAGACGTTAACTTGAGACTTGAGAAATACAGCACGAGCTTGGGCATCGATTTGGAGAGCTCTGGTCATATGCAATACAAGATGGGGTAATCGACAAGAGATTACTCGTGTGTGTGCATACATGTCTCTGAAGGTTCACCTGCAAATCCAGAAAAGCCAGGTCCTGATAAAGCAGTCAACCACCCTTTCCCAGGGATGTACCTCAGTTTTAAATCATATAATCATAGAATAGTTAGGGTTGGAAAGGACCTTAAGCTCATCCAGCTCCTACCACCCTGCCATGGAGAGGGACATTTCTCACTACACCAGGTTGCTCAAGGCCCTCTCCAGCATGTCCTTGATCACTTCCAGGGATGGAGCATCCACAACTTCCTTGGGCAGCCTGTGCCAGTGCCTCACCACACTGTGAAGAATTTCTTCCTTTTATCTAAAATAATCACCCCTGTTTAAGTTTGAACCCATTGCCCCTTGTCTTATTGCTACATTCCCTGATGAAGAGTCTCTCTCCAGCATCCTTGTAGCCCCCTTTAAACACTGGAAGGCTGCTCTGAGGTCTCCACGCAGCCTTCTCTTCTCCAGGCTGAACAGCCCCAACTTTCTCAGCCTGTCT